>PVKS010036841.1:0-19018 GCA_004027875.1 Aplodontia rufa
CTCTGGTTGAGCATGCATGGTGCTCATGGCTCCCATTTTCCCACTCATCTTGCAAAACATACTGTTTTCTTCTCTCTGGGATCTGGGCCTAACACATTGCATCTGTGATTTCATGTGTTTTCTTATGGTGCCTCTTTTAGTCTCAACTGACTAATGTCCCTGAATCTAACTTCTGGAGAGCAGCTGTCTTGGCAGGAATACACTAGATACAGGGCAGAGTAAAGGCATATCATGTCTGCTAGTCTTAACAAGCTTCTTGTGATGGGGATACTTGCTCAAGGGTCAGATACTTAGGCATTAGACTAAGACTGTAATATTTAGACATTAGACTATATACAAGGATAAAAATTACTTTAGGTAAACTCATGACTAAATTCCCTGGGGTCTTTTTGAGAGTTGACAGCCCCTCTCCAAAGAGAGAGAGATTCTGAGACCAAATTATAGGAAAATGCAACTGCCTAGTGATGCACCCTTACTCAGCTGCCGGTGAATATCTATTTCCATACCTTTCAAATTCTCACTGTTTCACCAGAACCAGGCAATATAATCTAAAGTTTTGCACTATAGCACCTAGATTTTAATAGAATATCTGCTTCCAATTGTATCCTGAAATTTTACTTAATATAATTAAAAATTTAGAGTATATGGGAAAATCAATGTAGGTAATCAAGGCATCCTACCAAATAGATTTTTAAAATATTTTATTTCAGTCATGGTCATTGTCATCTTTGATTTAAAGCAGGATTTTTATAAATGAATTCCAAGTGAGATATAAAGTAATAACATTCTCCCTAGAAATTCAAGTTGTTAGACAGACTCTTCAGTTTTAACGGTTATTTTGATTTATTAACTGCATTTGGGAACTGCTTTGGAGAAATGAAAAATCTTTGATTTAGATTTCTCCTTTTCTTATTTTCCCTAGTTTCAAATAAAATGGTGTATTCACTGAAATTTCTGTACTACTTCTGAATGAAGCTACCAACATCCGTTGGAAATTATCAATGAAAAAATTAATAAATAAATGACACCTGGGTGATCTTGAACTATGATAGAATATAAATCATTTAAAATAAATATTTTCAAAAGAAGGTGGTGATCTGTGGCAGAGCTGAATGAAAAATCTCTCCATGAATGCAGGACACCAATGGTGGGAGAAGTGCCTTACTGTGAGGTGAGTGAACAGCAAAATTTCCCCCCAAATTCATTCCTATCCAAGGAAGGAAATTTAGTGACATAGAGCAATGGACAAGCTGAAGTATAGGAAATCCCAAATCATAACTTTTCAGAGCTAACTACCCAGCCAGTGGTGGGCTGGGGATTTGCCCCGAGGGGAGGAAGCTACACACACTTAATAAACTCAGACACAGTGGTGAGGCTCAGCATAGCCTGGGCCCAGGACTCAGGTTCCCTGGGGCTGTGGCAGTGGCAGGAAAAGAGGGACTGCTTTCATACACACTAATTAGAAATCCCTGAATCTGATCGCTGAAGAAGCGGGGTGGAACCACCATTTTGAAACTTCCCTGAGGGTGGTACAGGAAACCGCTTCATGAACAATAAGCCCAAAACCACCGGATAAAAAGCAGCATAGGGAGTACAGTCTGGAGGAGTAGCTCCAGGCCCCCAGTGTTTTGACCATCTGCCTTGGCTGCTGTGTGGGCTTGGAGGACCCTCCCTACTAGTCCTGTGACTTACATTTAGAGCCTTCCTGCCCACCCAGTTACATGCCCAATAGCAGGTGGAGTCCACCACCAGGATTCAGCTCAAAAGGGCCTAAACAGCCTGGGGGGTTTAGCCTGCAGGTCCAGCATGACACTCTCCGGTGGGGCAGAGACTAGTGTTAGCCTCAGGACCTATGAATAAAAGGGGCAGCCTGAATCCAGTACTTTCCTCTATTTTCAGACCCTGAATTCTGTAAACAGAAGCAGTCCCATAGGTCCTGGGTACTCCAAGGGACTGGGCTTCCTTGCCCCCTAGTGGTTGCATTTGAGACCTCCACAAACACAAGTGTAGCTGGGCTGGTGTGTCCTTCATGCTTGCTTCTCCTTGCTGGGGTTTTGACAGCCCCACACATCATCTCTTGGGGCAAGTGGGGACCTCAAGATACCCAAGAGTGGGGTGATAACGGTCCTAGGTGAGCTAAGTTAAGGCCGGCCAATCTCCTTAGAACAGCAAGAGTTCCTTACAGCTCCACCAGGATCCACAAGACTCACAGTGGCTCCTGGGTCCCTGGTTGAAGAGGGACAAGAATTTGGGCAGGCAGACACTAAACTCCCAAGAGTGCAACTTGGGTGGCCCTGAAGTCTGTTCTCACAGGAAGCAGGAAAGATGAATATTTGCAACCCCTCTACAGGAGAAAATTACTGGGAGACCTACTGGGAATCTCACTGTCAGCTGAGATCACCAAAATTCATTTCCTCCAACAAACTCAACTGGGAAGTGATCCACCTAGAAATCAGTTATGAACACATACCCCCATGGTACATTTTGACTTTGGCGGTAATAATTCAGAATCTTCCCAACACTTTTTTTTCTGTTTTTTTGTTTGTTGTCATTGTTCTTGGAAATATTCTTCATTAGTGTTAGTATTTTTTGTTTGTTTGATTGTTTGTTGTGTAGTTGATTGATTTTTACAGTCCCTGTGATTTGTTATATTTGTCTTCTGTGTTCATAATGCTGGAGTTCGGCCTGTGGCAGTCTGCAGTATTGCAAATTAGTCCTCAGTTTCTTTGGGCTGAAAAGACCTCCCATATTTACTATTTGCTTCTTCCCTTTACTCTGTAAATTCCTAAACTGTATTCTGATCTCTCACATCCTCCCTCAAAGTCATTACCCCACTCTCATCCCATTTCTATCTTGTCCTTATTTTTAGTAGAATAGCCTACACTATCTCTACTATGTTGTGGCTCTATATCCTAAATCACAAGTTCCACTCTTCATTCCTACCTCATTCCCTTTGCTCTCTATACTTTTTTTTCTTCACCAAATAAATAGACATGTGCTCCAATTCAAATTCCTACAAAAAAGAGTAACAATCCAATCCCAAACCTAATAGAAGACAGGAAATAACAAAGATCAGAGCTGAAAGAAATGAAATTGAGAAAAAAATTATCAATAAAACAAAGAGTTGGTCCTTTGAAAAAATAAATAAGATTGACAGACCCCTAGCCAAGCTCACCAAAAGGAAGAATGAAGTGAAGCAAATCAACAAAATCAAAAAGGAAAACAGAGATATCACCATTGACTTAACCAAAACACAGAAGGTTATCAGAATTTATTTTGAAAAATTATGCTCTTCCAAGTTTGATAATGGACAAGTTTGGAAGAAATGGACAAATATCTTGCCACATATGACATTCCCAAATTAACATGGGAGGATGTTGAAATTTTAAACCAACAAATCTCAGGTAGCAAATCAAAACAGCAATCAAAGGCCTTCCAAAAAAGAAAAGCCCAGGACCTGTTGGATTCATGGCAGAATTTTACCAGACCTTTACAGAATAATTAACAACAATCCTCTACAAGACTTTCCATGAAATTGAAAGGGTTTGAACCCTCCCAAACACTTTTTATGAAGCTAAGATAACCCTGATACCAAAACCAAACAAAGATGCATCAAAAAAGAAAATTACAAACCATTTTCCCTGATAAAAATAGACACAAAAATTCTTAATAAAATCCTAGGAAACCAGATCCAAAAATACATCAAAAAGATAATATATCATGATCAAATGAGCTTCATACTAAGAAAGCAGGGCTGGTTCAACATACGCAAATCATGAAATGTAGTTCACCACTTAAACAGAATTAAAAATAAAAATCATATAAACATTTTAGTTAACTCAGAAAAAGCCTTTGTTAACATTCAGCACCCATTTAATCTCAGAACTCTGTAGAAGATAGGGATCAGAGGAAGATACTTTAATTTTGTAAGAGACATTTATGACAGACTCATAGCCAGCATTATGGTTAATTGAGAAAGACTGAAAGTATGTCCTCTGAATTCAGGTTGTCCACTTTAACCACTCTTATTCAATTAGTCCTTGAAACCCTAGCCAGAAGTATCAGACAAGAGAAGGAAATCAAAGGAATTCACATAGGAAAAGAGGAAGTCAAGTTATCTCTATTTGCTGATGAAATGATCCTATACCTTGAAGACCCAATAAGCTCGACCAGAAGACTTCTAGAGCTTTATAAACAATTTCAGCAAAGTGGCTGACTATAAGATCAACACCAATAAATCATTAGCTTTCCTATACTCCAGCAACAAGTCCACTGAAGAAGAAATTAGGAAGTCTGTCACATTCACAGTTTCCTAAAAAAGAATACTATACTTGGGTACCAACCTAACAAAGGATATAAAGAACCTCTACAATGAAAACTATTGAACATTAAAAAAAGAAATTGCAGAAGACCTGAATAGGTGGAAAACATTCCATGTTCTTGGTTAGGTAGAATCAATATAATCAAAATGGCCATTCTACCAAAAGCCTTCTACAGATTCAATGCAATCCCCATCAAGATACCAATGACATTCTTCACGGATATAGAAAAAGCTATTCTCAAATTCATATGGAATAACAGAAGACCAAGAATAGTCAAAACATTACTAAGCAAGAAAGAGGAAGCGGGAGTTGTCACAATTCCTAACCTGAAATTATACTATAGAGCTATAGTAATAAAAACAGCATGATATTGGTATCAAAACAAAAATGAAGACCAATGGAACAGAATAGAAGATACCGAGACAAACCCTCAAATCTTTAACCACCTAATATTTGATAAAGGGGGCAAAAGCATAGTGTGGAAGAAGGACAGCCTATTCAACAAATGTTGCTGGACAAACTAGACAACCATATGCAAACAACTGAAACTGTATCCAAATCTCTCACCTTGCACACAAATCAAATCTAAATGGTTCAAGGATATGGAAACTAAACCAGCAACTATACAATTGCTTGAAGAAAAAATAGGATCAACACTACACAACATAGGTGTCAGCACCACCTTCCTTAACAAGACTCCCATTGAGCAAGAATTAAAGCCAAGAATAAATGAATGGGATGCCATTAACCAAAAAATCTTCTGCACAGCTAAAGAATTACTCAAGAATGTCGAGAGAGAACCTACAGAATGAGAGAAAATCTTTGCCTACTACACCTCAGACAGAGGGCTAATATCTAGAATACACAAAGTATTCAAAAAACTGAACACCAAAACCACAAATTATCCAATTAATAATTGGGCTAGGGAGCTGAGTAGAAATTTCTCAATGGAGAAAGTCCAAATAGCCTAAAAAATATATGAGAAAATGCTCTACATCACTAGCAATCAGAGAAATACAAATCAAAACTTAACTGAGATTCCGCCTCACTCCTCTCAAAGTGGCAAAAATGAAGAATATGAACAATGACAAATGCTGGAAGGGTTGTGGGGAGAGAGGAACGCTTTCACATTGTTGGTGGGAATGCAAGCTTGTTGTACAGCCACTATGGAAAGCAGTGTGGAGACTGCTCAAAAACTAAGGCTGCAATCACCTTATGACCCAGCTACCCCACTTCTGGATATTTTCCCAAAATAGCTAAAATCAGCATATTACTGACACAGCTTCATCAATGTTTATAGCAGCTCAATTTACTATATAGCTAAACTATGGAATAAACCCAGATGCCCCTCATTTGGTGAGTGGATTAAAAAACTGTGGTACATATATACAATGGAATTCTACTCTGCTATTAAAATGACATCATGGCATTTGCAGCCAAATGGATGGGGATGGAAAAATTATGCTAAGCAAAATATCCCAAACTCAGAGACTCAAGGGCCAAGTGCTTTCTTTCATATGTGGAAGCTAGAATACAATCATAAACAGACTGAAAGTAGGCTAAGCTAATAATAAACTCAGCATGGGTGAACTTTTACATGAATAGGAGAAACCTTGCCTATGATGCTAGGGGATGAAGAGTGGGGGGCAGGGGGGGCAGGTGGGAATAAGAGGGATATCAAGGCAGCTGGAGGGAGGGAGTAGGGGGGTTATTAACCCAGTGGGGAACCTTTGACTTCCAGGAGAAGCCCAACTAACATAGAAAAGTAGGGGAAACATGGGATCCAGAGGAACCGAAAAGGAGAAGAATGTAACTGGCATCAGCCATGGCTTGCTCAGACATTATTCATGTGATCTTGATTACGTGGCAACCATACCCTCCTATATGTATGACTATGTTGAATGAATGAAATAAGATAAATATTTTCATATATGAGAGTAGTATGAATGTATAATTGAACAATGCTTAACAACTTTTCCCAATTAAATCACTCAAATAAAATGTGTTAAAATAGTGTAGTCATAAGTAAAACAATCGTACAATTTTATATGTTTTACAATTTTATCCCCAATTTTCTTCAAAATAATGCTGAATGTGATAAGCAAATAAAAAGCACCAAACTTTGCAACATCTTGTAAATGAACATTCCAGGGCTGAAATATTTTCCCCAAGGTATTCTTACTCCCATTTACCTAATGGAAACTTTACATGAGGAATAAATGCAACGTTGCTTTCTATTTCTCATTTTTCATGAGCCTAACTTTTTACATTGACATGATCTCATATACAAAATTCAGTGGTTCAGACCTAATCCATTTTCATCATGAAGTTGTCACCTCAGACTCTTTTTCATCAGATGCCTCACTCATGTGTAAAGACCTCTTTCCCTTTGGGCTAGGTCAGGATCAGGCTAAATGTTCCAGGACACCATTAACATTGTTAGAATATGGCACATAGATAAAACCAATATGTCATCTTAGAAAGTAATTCTTCCCATCAGTATTGCAATTTATAGTTAGCAACTCTTACGTATTATTTTCTATTTTATCCCTATAAGTCCACAAAATTCATCTATTAATTCATGTTTTCAACAAGTACTCATTTTGTCAAGAACTGCTGGGTTTATGTTCATGAACATGAAAGTACTTGCTCTTCAGGAATTTATACAAGACTCACAGAGAGGGTATATCATTTTTCTATTGCTATGCAAAAAATATTGCCAATCAGCAGACTGAAACAACACAGACTTATTAGCTCACAGTTTGGTAGGCCAGAAATCTGGGCAGGTTTTAATTAAGTTCTCTGCTGAGGTTGCTTACAAATAAAAATCCTGGTTGCTCTCCAGGCTGCTCTCTTATTCAGGAATTCTAAGGAAGAATCTGCTGAGCATATTATTCAGGTGGTTAGCAGAATCCCATTCCTTGACACCATAGGATTGAGATCCTTGTTCTCTTGTTGGTTGTCAGCTTTGAACCTAGGAACTTTTGCAAATTCCCTGCCGGGTAGTCCCTTCTACGTTTAAAGCCTTGAATGGCATACTGAGTCCTTACAATTGGAATTTGACTTCCACTTTTGCAACTCATTTGAGAAAACTCTACTTAAAGGATAAATGTCATTAGGTTAGACCTCCTTGGATGATCTATTATTTTTTGTATTGTAATATAACATAATCATGGTAGAGATATCTCATCATATTCCCAAATTCTACCCACAGTCAGAGAGGAGATTATACAAGGCTGGGGATTACTAGAGAGATACTTTAGAATTCTGCATATCAAAGCAAGAGATAACAACTTAATTAATGTAAAATAAAAACCAACCCAATTTTTGGAGCTTTGGAGATATATTTATGACATGCTATTAAAGAAAAAGTACATCACATAACAGCATGGAAACTATGATTGTGTATGTGGGTATGTGAGTGTGTGTGTATTACATACATATACGCACAGAGAGAAATTATATATAATATATAATATATATACAAACATATAGATATATACACAGACAGAGAGTGAATTATTCATGGCAATTAACCAGCACTGGTGAAATATTGTTATTTTTTGGTTTATCTGTATTTTCTAAATTGTCTGTATTAAATACATGTGGGTAGTACAGCAGGAATTGCAGAATATGTTCATTCCACAGGTTTAGTCTTGTGACATTCATTTAAATTTGCTCAACTGTGCATATTTTTTTCTTTGGCCAGATCCTATGTTTCTTTTTTTTTTTTTTCTGTTCACTTTGTTATCACAGAACGTTGTTTCAATTTTCAAAGTGAATGTGTAAATTGTGGGATTATGCAAAGTATTATCTTTCCTTTCCATTCACTATATTTTGCTATAAACTAAAAATGTTACAATGGAAAAAATAAGGTATATGCTTGGCAACTTCTTTCTTTCTAATATTTCCAAACCCCACACCCAGTGGGAACACAGAGATGGTTGTTGGCCTTTCTGCATGTAGTTAAGAGAGACAAGAGAGAAGAAAAGTGGTATTTGCATGATGACTTTCAGTGAACAAGCATTTAGTCTTAGAACACATTTAAGTCAAATCTGTTTTATGAAGACTTTTGTGGGTTCCTTGGAGAATTTTTTTTTTCATTGAGAATCCCTCATCTCTTGTTTCTTTTCTTGGCATCCAGCAATTAGGACATTAACTTTCTGTTGAGTCTCTTCACTCATTATGGACTGGACTGAAAAAAAAATACAGTCTCTCCCTGAATTGACACTTCTCAGATCCTCTTCTAATATTCAACAACCGTATTTAAATCCTTGATGCAGATGATGGATTTCAAGGTAATTTATGTCATTTCTAAATTTTCTTCTTGCAAATTTGTATCTTGCTTGAGCACCTCATTTTAGAATCTTACCTATTGCATCTTTACGTAAGGACACAATAATAAGTCACAATTTTCAGTTTAACATCATGTACATTACTATAGTAGATGTTATTTTTGAAGAGAAAATAGATAAGGCAATCAGCCATGGAGTCAAGGCATACAGAAATATGAAGGAAATGTGGAATAGGCAAGAAAGAAGTCACTGATTCTTGTTAGACCTGGGGAGCATTCAGAGCAGTGGGAATTAAAACTAGATTGGAGGGGGACTGATCAGGAATAAATTGTAAGGAAATGAATGCTATGTCTTTCTTCCTATGGTAGCAGGACAAGTCCAAATTTTACATGCTGTCAAATACAACAGGTCCTAACAGCAGATTCTGGAGAAGATCCTAGACTTACTGGTTCCATTCTACCTCTTGTTTATCTATTTAGTTCCATGACCCATTATGCTGGTGCTTACAGACAGACATCTGACTTTCGTTAGAAATATGTAGACTTGGCTGCTGGCAAAAGAAGTCAGTATTTCTCTTCTTTCATGTTATGGTTGAAGAAGTGGTATGGTGTTAGTGAGAAATCAGTTGTGCCAAGAGCTAGTCATTCCACCCCTATGCATTCTTTGTCAAACACTTTTGAAAACTAACATTTCATTAAGCATTACAAATTGGTATGGAGAAGATATTAAGGCAGGAATAAAGGAGAGTATGGTCCTAATACCTGGAGTGGAGGTGATCTAAACTGACGGACAGAACTTTGAGAACAATAGAAGGAAAGAGGACTAGCATGCTGAAGAGTGACTTAGCAGCACAGACAATGGACACAGTTGTGTGCTGACTCCTTTGGAAGCATGATGCCTCCACAGTCTTACAATCTTTCCAAGGCATTTTAAACATGAAATACCCATGGATGCCGTAGAATTTAGTGGGTCTGAGAAATGTCTAAAATCCAAGTTTTCTCTAACTGTAGCTTCATCTTCCCAATGAAACAACATGTTGTTTTATTCAATGAACTCATGATACAAACTGTCAAAGAATGATCCTGGGAGACTTTCACGTTGCTGAGACTGCTGGGTATTTTTCTTTGTCTTTTTGACTTCAGGCATATTCTGAGGTCATTAGAGAGGAAAATTTCAGAAAGAAAAAGTTCATGGAACTTTAGTGTCAAATACTCACATGATATCTTAGTCTGCTATCCTTTCTTTCCTTCTTTTCTACTCTCCTACCTCCCTGTGAGTTCACAGGGGTCAACATGTCTTAAAGCCTCTATTTCCCTCACTAAAACTCTTATAAATATTTCTTATGGAGGAAGGCTATTGTATGCATAGGGTTGTTCTCCATTCCAAGAGACAGAAACAGATTACACGAGGCTCTGGAGTGAGAGGAGCTTTTTTGCTTTGGGGCTCAACTTGTAATATCCTATCAGAAGTAGTAGAGTACAGCATGCTATTTCCCATATTATAAGACCTAAATTACTGTTTTAACATCATTAGTTTTTCCCAGGAAGTTCTTGCCTAGCACATTAATTTTTTTTTTTTTTAAAGAGAGAGGGACAGTGAGAGAGACAGAGAAGGAGAGAAACAACTTTATTTAGTTTTTCACATGGCCTTAGTTGCTCTAACACTTAGTTGTGTACTTGGTACTGGGATTTGAACCCGAGTCCTTGTGCTTGCCAGGCAAGCGCCGAAACCACTGAGCCACCGCTCCAGCCCCTAGCACATTAATTTTTATATTGCGTTTTTCACCATGCATTGGCTCTGCAATCAAAACGACTCCCTGGGGCTTAAAGTTTGGGAAGCACATAATTCCATCCAGTGGCCTTTTCCATAGGACCAATGTTTGAAGGAGTCTTCTAAACTATTATGGAAGAAAATTCCAAAACCACTGGAAGTCAGAGAAATTAAATCATTCACACATCCCTTTATCCTCTGTCCTGTTGTGGGCAAACCCACCCCAATTCTGCATGACTGCAAATTTGTAAATAAGGTTCTGGAACACTGAATGGTGTTATCTGAAGCTTTTTTGTGCATACAGAAAAAAATTTAAAAATCATATTGTATTTTTGAAATTTAATAACTCACATGTATGATTATATATTTCTATGCTCCATATTGTGTCTATGTGTGCTATATGTAAACACATGCATATACATGCATTAACAGATATACATATAAATATGTGTGTGTACCCCCAACACACACTTAGGTGCTGGCTGGCCATTCTCTTCTTTCTTTGATAAAAACTTTTGCCAAATTTTAAATGGGCACATGATCACCTAGAATAAAGACCATGATTCCCATTCCATCAGTTAAGTGTGCTTGTGTGACTAGAACATGTGTGGGAATTTTATTTTTATGATTGCAGAGTGTGGGTGCTCCTCTAATAAGGTACAAACAGAAAATTCATGCAAGACAAAATGTTCATATAGGAGAGAAAAACTGTCAAAAGGACAAATAATCTGTGAAAATCTTTCATCAATCATACCAAACATCTTTTTTTCTTAATATTTTAACAATATCAATAAATGGACAAAATAGACAATAATAACATGAAGGTGAACAGGAAGTTCATAGGAGAGGAAATGCCAATAGCTTAGACTTATGGAAAAGGCACAATTCCACTTATTCATAAGAGAAGCACACTTTTGGGAGTTAGATACTGGGAATTGAACCCAGTGGTGCTTAACCACTGAGCCATATCCACAGACATTTTTTATTTTTATGTTTTATTTTGAGATAGGGTCTTGCTAAAATGCTTAGGGCCTTGCTAAGTAGTTGAGACTGTCTTTGAATCTGAGATTCTCCTGCCTCAGCCTCCCATGCCGCTGGGCTTATAAGTATGAGCCACCATGCCTGGCTGAGAAGCACCTATTTTAAACGAGTGCCACAGGAAAACAATTTTGATATAGTTTGGCAAGGGGGGTATGGAAGACTTTCTACTCAATAATATTGGTGGAAAATAAACTAGTAGAACTTTTTTGGGATACAATTCCTAATGTGTATTAAGAATATTAGTGTTCATCAGCTTTTACCCATCAATTATATATTGTAACAGTGTAATTGTACTGCTGGGAAAATTTGCACATATAAGGAATATATTGTGGAAATTTTTGTATTAATAAAGGGTAGAAATTTCCAAAATTTCATTATGAAATGAATGATTAACAGGTTATGATATATTCATACAATGCAGTACTTTGTATCATGGAAAAATAATTATTTCCATAACATATTATTAAATGAAAAAAATCAAGATACAGAATATTAGTATATTGTACCATTGGTTGATAAAATTAAATGTAAAATTATCTACAGAGGAAATAATTTTTGTCTCTGGAAAAGTTATTAGTATAGCTGAGGCACAGTGGTAAGTAGGAAATGGCTTTTAGTTAGCTGCTTCTGTTCTTATAACAAATTTTGCCATGAACATATACTAAATATTCACCAAATTTTTAATTAAAAAATCCTTCCTAATTAGTGTTACTCTCCTCTGACTGACTATCAATCTGGATAGTGTTTCAGAACATCTGTCATTTAAATGTTCATTTAGATTACTATTACAATAGACAGTGAATTGACATTTCTTAAGTACAGCATTATTTATCAAAATGAAGTGTTTTGCAAAATATGCTTAATCTTCATAACAGATAAGAAAACACAGGGGTTATTGAGAGCTAGAAGGAACTACTGTATCTTCAATGTCTACAGTGTTCTAGCCAATTTACAATCTGTGATTCAATTCTCATAAGAGTTCTACAAAATGGATCTCATTATCCACACTGTAAATGACATGATTAATTTATAAGATTATTAAAAATCTTGCCAAAATCATCTAAACAATAAAAATAAGTACTGCAATTTAAACTCTGATTTACTTAGAAATACAAAATATGAATCTCAACAATAACAACAACAAAGCCAACAAAGTGATCAAAATTATTTTCATAATTCAGTTCTTTTCAATGAAAAATGTCCTGATTGCCCTCAAGAATGCAGTTATCTTTGTGATTTTCAATTTTAATTTTTCTTAATTCAGTACTAAAATGCAACATTTGGTCATTGCTTTCATCCTGCGATTCACCATTGTTCAGCTACTTGGCATTTGAGGTATGTTGTATATGATACGCTATGTTCACTATGCATTTAAAATCTTCCTATACATATGATATTCCTTGACACAAATACCTTAAAAATCCTATTATCTTTTGCTAGGAATAAAATGTAGAAACGAAGTTGGTCAAGTGTGAAAATGCAAGTTAAATCTTCCTCTTCCTCCTCTTCTTCCATTTGTCTTTTCCTCCTGAAAGACTATCAAAAGCCATTACTTAGGACTCAGCAGAGTGGGCATCCAACTGGATAGGTGACACAGGAGCTATAACACTGAGAAAAAGAAGTCAGAGCAACTGAGTTAAGCAGGTGTCTGTGTGGTTAGTAGAATATTGGTACATAGTATGGGATCCTAAGTGGTGTCAGCAGCATATCCTCCAGAAAGGTGATTAGGGAGGGCTGTTGGAGTCTAAGAATGGCAAGGGAAGCATTTGTAAAGCAGGCTGCACAGGAAGGATTGGCAGAGACAGTAAGGTGAAAAGAGTGAGCCTTATGTGGGTAGCCCAGCCTGGAATTTTGAAGCCCCAAGAAGGGTTAAAAGGAAGACATGTATGGTGGGGTGGAGATGGGGATGGAAGGGGTAGAAGAATGGCTGGCTTGGTGCTGTCAGATTCCAGGAGGGATTAGAAGGAGATCATCAGTAAAGGATGTCCATTCAGTAGTGTGCTTGATGGGAGATATCAAATCTCATGTGTGAGCATCAGTATGAGTTGATATCCCATAGTAGGGATGAACAAGTCATTGCATAATGATGAAAAGATCAATTTAATAAGAGGATATAACCATCACAAATGTTTATGTGCCTAATGACAGTTTCAAAATGAAGCAAAACTTAACAGAACTGCAAAGAGAGACAAATATATTATTAGAGGCTTCAATACTGCTGGATCAATAATTGCTAGGACAGGTGCTTAGAAAATCAGCAAGGATATAGAATATTTGAGCAATTTGACCTAATTGATAATGGAACAATTAACTGAGAGTTCAGCAGACTATGTATGGTTTCAAATACATGTGAAATATTTACCAAGATGGAGAATATTCTGGCCATAAGAAGTCTGAATAAATATAAAACTATTTAAGTCATAAAAACTATTTTCTTTGATTAAAATGGCTCTAAATTAGTAATTGCTTTTAGAGAAAAGGTTTATCTTAAAATCCCTACAAATTTGGAAACAAAATCACAGATATATAAATAACACTGAACCAAATAGAAATCAAAAGACAAATAAGTTTTCTGAACAGAATTAATGGTGTAATTCCTTTATACGAGGGTGGTTGTTGGGTTTATAGCACTAAGTGCCTACATTACAAAATAGGAAAGGTCTCAATCAGTGACTTCTGATGACAAATTTAGAAACTAGATAAAGAAAATAAATTTAATATAAAATAAGTAGAAGAAAGGAAATACTGATCATGTGAGAAATCAATGAAACAAATCAGAAAAATCCCCAGGGAAAAATCAATAAAATAAAAACATGGTATTTGAGAAGATCAATAAAATTCTAATCAGATTGAGGATGAAGAGAAGATACAAATAACCAGTATTGGGAATTTGACATCACTACAGACTGTGCATCTCTTGAAAGAATGATAATAAAGTGCTACAAACAAATTTCTAACATGAAATTTCCAGGTATTCCTTTCATAACATATGGGATAACATGATCAGAAGTGTAATGAAACTGAGTACAGTGTACTTATCAGAGATTATTTGGAGTAAATACCTTAAGTATTGGAAGAAATGGGAAGAGATAAAAGTAAGAAAATGTTATTTGATCACTATGCATGTTCATTAACTGCTTTCTAGAAATAAATTCCTTGAAAGACACTAACACATTTCATTTAAGAAGAAAGATTACATGAACAGCCACACATCTATTAGAAAAGTAAACCTGTGGATAAAATTTTTCCTACAGAATAAACAACAGGACCAGAAAGCTGCACTGGTGAATTTTAACAGCTATGTCATTTTTAAAAAATAATAGCAGTCCTACACAAATTCTTTGAGAGACTTGGAGGAATGATTCATTCTTAGACATTCTAGAAAGCTAGTCTCATGCTGATAATCCAAACCAAATAACATTATAAGAAAGAAAAATTGCAAAACAATATCTGTCATGAATATATAGCCAAACATTCTAATTAGATTTTTGGGGAAAACCGGATCCTGCAATATACAAAATATAAATATTATAGTCCTGTTGGGGACTATATTCCAGGAATATAGTTAGTTAATATTTAAACAACATTTATTCTGATTCATCATATGAAAAAGTTAAAAGGATAACCACGTAATAATCTCACTATATACAGAATAGAAGCACTTGAGAAAATTTAACATTTATTTTTGGTAAAAACTCTTAGCAAACTTGGAATTAAGGAGAACTCCTCAACCTAACAAAGGACATCTACCAAAAGCCCACAACTAATACCATAGTTCATGGCAAAGACGAATGCCTTCCCACTGTGACTGAGAATGAGTCAAGGAGGTCTCCTTTCAATGAAAGTCTATTCTGCATTATACTGGAAGATCTGCTTGGTGCTTTAAGGCAACAAAAAGACTTACTGTAGTGAAGTAAAATTAAAATTAACCATACTGTTAGTGAAGTAAAATTAAAATTATATACATGAATGACACAATCATCTATGTAGAAAATCTGATGAATAAAAAGCTACTAGAACTACCAAGTTCAATGGTGTTTTAGGAAATAAGATTATTGCAAAAAATTGTTTCCATATATTATCAAGAAATAACAGATTGAAATAAAAATAGCATTAATCATCACAACAAAGAATGTGAAATGTTTAGGTGTAAATCTGACAAATACAGTGTGTAAAACAAGAAAGTATCATAGATGAAAATTTAGAAAGTTAAAAATTGCATATGTATATATAGATAGGTAGATAATAGGTATATATATATATATATATATACAGAGAGAGAGAGATCATAAGTTGGAAGAACAAATATTGTTAAACCTAAATAAATAGAAGAAAGACCAGTAGAATAGAGGAAAGAGAACAGGGGGTTGGAGGAAGGAAGGGAAAAAGTACATACTGGGGACTCAATTAAAGCAAATTATATTCCATGCTTGTATAATTGTATCAACAATGAACCCCAATATATACATATCTGCAATGAACTAACTTTAAAAAAGAAAAAAAGTGAATTCTATCTCTAAAGATATGTAGATTTAACACAACCCAAAACAAAATCTCATTAGTTTTTTGGTAAAAATTGATAAAATGATTTCTAAATATAATTAATCTTGAATAAGGACAGTTGGAGGATTAATATTGTATGATTTTATGTCTTTATAAAGCAATTGTGTAGTATTGATTTTAAGGTTAAAAATTTTGATCAAGAAGGTTTATTTGTGTGTGTGTGTGTGTGTGTATGTGTGTGTGTGTGTGTTTGAGTGTGTTGAGAATTGAACTCAGTCATGTATGATGGCAAGCACTCTACCACTGAGCCACATTCCCAGCCCCAAAGAGCTTCTTAATAGAGTCCAGAAGTAGTGTGGAAAATTAATTTTTACAAAATCACAAAGGTACTCCAGTGAATGGATAACATGTTCAATGAATGTTGAAGAAATTTGGATATATTCATATTTTCAGAAAATGAACATTGACTCATACTTCACAACATGTGCAATCATTAACTCAAAATAGATTATAGATCTAAAATTAAAACCTAAAACTATAGATGTTCTAGGGCTGTAAGTTAGATAAAGATTTCTTAGATAAACTGTCAAAAGTATTATTCATAAAATAACTAATTGATAAGCTACAGACCATCAAAATTAAAACCTTTGTTAAGACAATGAAAAGAAGACAGTCCTGTAGAAAACAGCTTAATAAGAGTTGTGTATCTATTGTGGCCTTTGAAGGTAAATGGATGGCAATGGAAGAAATCATGCTGAGTGAAGTTAGCCAAACACAGAGACTGGAGGGATGAATGTTCTCCCTCATTTGTGCAGGCTAGAGCAAAACCCAGACTTGAGTGAAAGATTGTCAGACTCATGTATTAGACCCAACAAAGGCTTAGCAACACATAATCTAGGGGAACCACAGATATGTATGGGGGAGAGGGAAGAGTAGAGGCAGGGGGAAAGGAGAGGGAAGGAGGATAGGGAGGGATCAACATTGCAGCATACTCTTTAACCTCCCCCATTAATCCAAATAATACTTATTAATCATTTAATTCTGGAAAACTCACAATCTAAACATTTATATTGGTTGTGGGGCAAAATATAGAAGAATTAAGAGAATGGGGTGTGGGTGATATGGGGGTAACTGGTTTAGGAGCAAATGCATATAATATTGTTACTTTATATGCATTTATGATTGTATAATAACTCATTAATAAATATTTGAAAAATAATGTGTATCTAAAATAAAGAACTCTTGGTCCTCAACTTAAGAAAATAATGCAATTAATAATAGGCAAATGATTTGAATAGAAACTTCACCAAAGAAGATACAGAGATGGCAAATGTGTATAATAAAACATGCTCAACATCCTTAGTAAACTGCAAAATGCAAAGAAAACCACAATGAGAGTATACTACAAATATGAGTAAACTACAAATATGATTGAGTGGATATAATGAGAAAAAGGCTCATCATATTAAGTTTTGGTGAGGATTTGGAGTAAATGGACATGTCTTAGACTGCTAGTTTAAATGGAAAAGAATGAAACCATTTTGGAGAACACTGTAAATTTTATTCAAGATCTAAGCATACCTTTGTCCTCATACAACCATTCTGTTCTTCAAGATTTGAAAGCATATTTACATACAAACACATTCACAGAAATGCTCAGAGTGGCTTTATTTGTAGCAGCCAAAAGTTGTAAAGGAACCAAATATTTATCAACAAGCAAATAGATAAACAATTTGTAGCATATTCATGCGATATAATATTACTCTTCATTTACAAGGAGAAAAAGGGAGATAATAGAGGAGGATGAGGAAATTTGGGTCATGTATGTATAAATGTTTTTCTTGATGGTCATAATTTTATATGTGTGTACAGATGTTAAAATATCAGATTCTATACTTTAAATGTGTGCAGTTTATTGTATGTCAACTATACCTGAATAAATCTATTAAGAATCATTTTTAGGGCAAATGGAAAAACATAAAGAGTCTGGGGATTAGGTAATAGCAATGCATCAGTATTAATTTGTCTGATTTTGATGTTTACTTTAGAATCCATTCTGAGAAACTGTACATACATTTGGAGAAATCTATTACTTTTGGACCTTTTAAATTATGTATATATGGCAACCCATTCACTGAGTTTTGACTTTACTTCCTTCACTTTTGGAGACATGTTGAGAAAGTCTTTGCCTACTCCCAAATGTTGAAGTGTTGGACCAATTTTGTCTTCTATCAGTTGCAAGGTAGCTGGTTTAATACCAAGCTCCTTGATCCATTTTGATTTGATTTTTGTGCAAGGAGAAAGATATGGGTCTAATTTCAACTTTCTGCAAGTGGATGACCAGTTTGTCCAGCACCATTTGTTGAAGAGGCTGTCACTTCTCCATGTAATATTTTGTCCCCCTTTGTCAAAAATCAGATGTTTAAAGATTTGAGGATTTGTTTCGGAGTCTTCTATTCTATTCCATTGGTCTTCTTCCCTGTCTTGATACCAGTACCATGCTGTCTTTGTTACTATGGCTCTATAGTATAGTTTTAGGTCTGGAATGGCAAAACCGCCTGTTTCCTCTTTCTTGCTTAGTAGTGCTTTGGCAATTCTTGGTTTCTTGTTGTTCCAAATGAATTTGAGAATTGCTTTTTCTATGTCTTTAAAGAACGACATAGGTATCTTTATAGGGATAGCATTAAATCTATATAAAGCTTTTGGTAGAAGGGCCATTTTTATTATATTAAAATCAGTGAATGGGATGCCATAAAGCTAAAAAGCTTTTGTACTGCCAAGGAAACAATCAAAAGAGTCAAGAGGTTTCCTACAGAAATGGAGAGAATCATGGACTATGATTCCTCAGACAAGGGTCTCATATCCAGAATCTATAAAATCCTCAAAATTGTCAACTACAAAAACACCAACAGCCCAATTGATAAATGGGCCAAAGAGCTAAATAGAGACTTCTCACCAGAGGACATTGATCAAGCCAATGAATACATGAGAAAGTGCTCTAAATCATTAGTAATCAGAGAAATGCAAATGAAAACCACATTAAGATATCACCTTACACCAGTCAGAATGGCAAAGATGAAGAAAATA
>PVKS010036842.1:0-19054 GCA_004027875.1 Aplodontia rufa
ATGGCTCAGTAGTAAAGCACCCTGGGTTCAATCAGCACCACAAAAATATAAAAAAATCCAAAGGCTAGAGACGCAGGATACAGTAGGCAATTGATAGAGTGCTTGCCTAGTTCTCAGTTTAATCTTAGCACCATCACCAAAAAAAATCTATACTATTTTCAGAAATAGGAACAATATGGGGTTGGAGCAGTGCCTCAGTGGTTACGGCGCTTCCTTGCATGCGCAAGTACGCGGGTTCAAACTCCAGCGCCACATACACAATGAAGTGTCCGAGCAATGAAAGTCCATGAAAAACAAAATAAAATTGATTCTGTCTTTCTCTCTCTCTCTCACTGTCCCTCTATCTTTAAAAAAAAAAAAAGAAATAGGAACGGTATATTTCTTTCTTTCTTTCTTTCAGAGAGAGGGAGAGAGTGCGAGAATCAATTTTATTTATTTTTCCATCTGGCCTTGTTTCTCCAACACTTAGTTGTGTACATGGCGCTGGAGTTTGAACTCGGGTCCTCACGTATGCCAGGCAAGCGCTCCAACCACTGAGCCACTGCTCTAGCCCCAAATTTCTTTTTTTTTTTTTAATTTAAAAATAAACATTAAGGCAACTGAGGTACTATATAACAGAATTTTATAAATGCATAAGACCAGATAACCAAAAGTTTTTTTTAATTTTTAAAATTTTTATTGTTGCATTATAATTATATATAATAATGGAATTCATTATTACATATTCATACATGCATATAACACAATTTGGTCAAGTTTTTTCCCTAGTACCTCCTTTTTCTCTCCCCTCCTCCTGGCTCCCCTTCCTCCTATACTGGTCTCCCTCCTACTTTCATGAGCTTGTCCCAACACCCCCTGATAACTTTTTCTTCTTTTTCTTTTTCGCTGAGGATTGAACCCAGGAGTGCTTTGCCACTCAGCTATATCTCCAGGCCCTTTATTTATTTATTTATTTATTTATTTATGTAAAATTTCCTTGCATAGATTACTTATTTATTCTTCATGGTTTTTAACAATTTTTTGGTGTTGTTGTAGATGGACACAATACCTTTATTTACTTATATTTATATGGTGCTGAGGATCAAACCCAGTGCCTCACACATGCTAGGCAAACACTTTACCACTGGACTATAAGCCCAGCTCCTCCATATATATATATATATTTTTTTTTTTTTCAGGGCTGAGGACTAAACTCGGGGCCTTGCGCATGCTAGGCAAGCGCTCTGCCACTGAGCTAAATCCCCAACATCTCCTCCATATTTTTTATTGGTGCATTATAGATACACATATTTATGGTATATTTTTTTATTTTGAGACAGGGTCTTGCTAAAATTTTTTGAGCCTCAGTTAAGTTTGGTCTCGAACTTACAGTCCTCCTGCTTCAGCCTCCCAAAATGGTAGGATTAGGCATACCAGCACGCCCTGCTTTTCCTTTTTTCTCTGTAGCTTCCACATTACCATTCTCGACCTTCTTAATCTGGCTTATTTCACTTAACATACTGCTCTCAAGTTCCATCCATAAAAAATAAAAAAGTTTCAAGTACATCACCTCAACAGTGAGAATATATTTTAGTGGACATCAATAAGGAATTTAAAGAAAAAGAAACAACACAATGCATATGAGACATGGAAGATGTTACTTTTTTTTTTTTTTTAAAGAAAGAAGGGACAGTGAGAGAGAGAAAGAGAGAAGCAGTTTTTATTTAATTTTCATGTGACCTTCCTGGCTCAGAAACTTCGTTGGGTACATGGTGCTGGGGTTTGAACTCACATACTCGGGCATGCCAGGTAAGCGCTGTAACCTCTGAACCACTGCTCCAGTCCTGGGAGATGTTACTTTTATGGGCACTAAATTGTGACAGACTCCATGACCCGGACAGCACCTCTCACTAAGTTTCTTAGTTGGCACATTGAACAAAGCATCAACTCTGCCACATACTGTATAACCTTGAACAAATTACTTCTCTGAGCTTCAGTTTTCTCACCCATAAGATAGGGAGAATAATCTCTCTCTTCTATCTTAAGTTAAATATCTTAAATATATAGCACTTGGTAGAGGTCAATTATAGCTATTAAATGATAAAACAATGCCTATAATTCCAGCAATTTGGGAGGCTGAAGCAGGAGAATGACAAGTTCAAGACCAGCCTGAGCAACTCAGTGAGCCCCTGTCTTGAAATAAAGTTAAAACAGCCGGAAATGTAGCTCAGTTATGAAGTGCCCTGGGTTCAATACCCAATACCATTAAAAAAAAAAAAAAAAAGACAGATAAAACTGTATTTTAACTCTAAGGTAAATATATACACATGGTTTTATGTTTTTTTGGTACCAGAGATTGATCCTAGAGGTACTTAACCACTGAGCAACATCCCCTACCCTTTTTATTTTGAGACAGGGTCTTGCTAAATTGCGTAGGGCCTCGCTAAGTTGTTGAGGCTGGCTTTGAACTTGTGATCCTCCTGCCTCAGCCTCCCAAGCCTCTGGGATTATAGGCATGGGCCACCACACCCAGCTGTACATGGTTTTATTAAATCATCCTCATATTCCTTTTCAATAACAATCAACACAAAAATCTGTTCATAAATTTTATTCAAAAGGGTCAGTCACAGTGGCACATGCATATACTCCCAGTAACTCAGGAGGCTAAGGCAGGAGGATCACAAGTTCCAGGCCAGGCTCAGAAACTTAGTGAGGCCCTAAATAATTTAGCAAGAACTTGTCTCAAAATTTTTAAAAAACTAAAAAATAAAAAGGACTGGGGATGTAGCTCAGTGGTAAAGAGCCCCTCAATTCAATCCCTCATACCAAAACAAAAACAAAAAGGAACTAAAGATTTCTGCTCTGGCTATACGGTTATTTTTTTGTTTTGTTTTTTGTGATGCTGGGAGTCAAACCCAGTGCCTTGCACATGCTAGGCCAACACTCTACCACTAAGCTATTCCCCCATGCCACCGTACAGCTTTTAAATTACAACTTACTTTCATTCTGTAGTATGTTGATGGCATCATCTATAATACAGTCTGGCGAAAATCCTGTGGTCTTTGATAATAAACCCAACAATGATGCAATTTTCAGTCTCACGGATGGATCATTTTCCTGGAACAAAAGAAGCAACTGTCATCTTGATGCTTTACTCTCAGCTAACCAACAAACAAGAACGGAACATGGGAAACTAACATGACAAGAGATTCAGCAATCCATGTTTTCTTTTGTGTGTGTGGTACCAGGGATTAAACCCAAGGATGCTAAGGTACTGAGCTACATCCCCAGCCATTTTTATATTTTATTTTGAGACAGGTTCTCACTAAGTTGCTTAGGGTCTAAGTTGCTAAGGCTGGCTTTGAACTTAGTGCTCCTCCTGCCTCAACCCCCCAAGTTGCTGGGAGGCATGTGAAACCATGCGCAGTGGGATCCAAGTTTTGTAAGGTTTCATTTCTGAAAAATTAATCTGATGTACTTCAGGAGAATTTTTTTTCAATGTTACACTCAAATACTGCAAAGTAAATGGGAACTTCTATTTAATGTCTTCCTCATGTCATTACCTTCTAATCAAAAATGTGCAGTTGGCATTAAAAGTGCCTTAGCTCCATTTTTGTAGTCATGTCAGACTTAAGTGACAACCACCTATACCACCAACACTGCCAGGCCTGATCACACAATACTGCTGCAAGTACCACTGCTCTTCAAGACCCCGGAACGTGGGTGCAGGTGCTGCATTACCACTTTTATCACCAGAAAGAATCTTTTTCCTCTACTTTTTCCTTTTCTTTTCTTTTTTGGTAATGGGGACTTAATCCAGGGGCACTTTACCACTAAGCTACATACCCCAGTACTCCCCCCTCCCCACTTTTTTTTTTAACAGGGTCTCATTCAGTTACTGAGGCTGACTTACAACTTACAATCCTCCTGCCTCAGTCTCTCAAATCGCTGGGAATACAAGGGGTAGGTATGTGCCATCACACCAGCCTCTACCTACTTTTTTTTCATTCAGATCACCAGATCTTGATTCAAAGACTAGGGCAGGCAAGTACAGTTGGCTGAGTACAGGTCACCTGCCTCAACCCCTGCTACAAAGGATACCAAGATATCAGATGAGCAAACTGGCCATTTAGCTTTCATAGCGGGAGATGATCTCTAACAAGCACCAACATTCCTGTGATGAGATGTCTCCCCTCAAGACTAAAAGGACCATTGGGTTGGAGCAGTGGCTCAGAGGTTACAGTGCTTGCTTGGCATGCACGAGGACATGGGTTTGAACCCCAGCACCACATACATAGCAAAGTGTCAGAGAAACAAAGCCACATAAAAAAACGAATAAAATTGATTCTCTCTCTCTCTCTCACTGTCCCTCTATTTAAAAAAAAAAGACAGAGGGGCTGGAGTGGTGGCTCAGCAGTTACGGCACTTTCCTTGCATGCGTGAGTACACAGGTTAGAAAACCAGCACCATGTACACAGTGAAGTGTCTGAGCAATGACAGTCCATGAAAAACTAAATAAAATTGATTCTTTCTTTCTCTGTCTCTCTCTCACTGTCCCTCTCTCTAAAAAAAAAAGACAGATATTAAGACTGAAAGGACCATGTCTATTTGTTCATTGCCATACTCAAGAGCATAATACCCAACAATATACGTGAAATGCCAGTGCTGAGATGAGGTAATGTTTCTATACCAAAGACAAAAATTATTTAAATATATACTCAAAGGTTGAAGTGCTTTCCAGGTAAGATCACTTTCCAACCTCCCACCTACAGTTTCTTAGGAGACAACCAGATACAACAAAGAGGCCTAAAGTGAGCCAAAGGACAACAGACAAGTATTGTAAAGAGAGCCGAACCGTGGCCATGACAGGCTGCATTTAGGCAAGAAAGATTTCAGGCCTAGGATTCTATTTCCTGGAGCTCAGATAGCTGATTCCAGGAAGGCCACTTGAACAAAGAGTTTACCTCAAGTGAAGATTAGGACTGGCCTTTGGCAAATAACTGATCGGGAGCTGACAAGCCAATGCCTAATATTCCAAACCATCTGTGTCAATAAATTAAGACCTGGGTACCCTAAGCCAATGGAAACATGCCAAACCATGTATGTTGAAGGATCAGTCAATTGTGTACTTTGCTTTGTTCAAATTTCCCACTCTACTGTGGAACTCATAAAAATCCCGCTAAATCGAGACTCGGGACTCTCAGCCAGTACCTGCTGCGTCAGAGAACGCTGTGAGCCCAAGCTCGAGCTTGCAAGAAAGGCCCTCTTGCTTCTGCATCGGAGACGGCTCCCTGGTGGTCTATGGGGGATTCATAAACTGGGCACAACAGTATTCAGAAGAACTAAAATCCTGGCATGTTATCCTTCTTATCATGTACATAAATTCAGGAACATCTTTTATGGGAACTTAATATTAAAGCACAAGATACAACAGAAACAGAAAGGGCTTTGAAATCAGCCAGAACTAGGTGTGAAAAACAATTCACTATTCAATCTCCATATAAATGTCTTAAAGAGTTAATTAATCTCTTGGAACTGCAACTATGAATTGGGGTTAATGACAACTTCAGAAGGCAATTAAGGGAAAAATGACTAGCACAAAAATGAGTACTTATTAGGCAAACAGACAGCAATACACTAATATTATTTCCTTTCTTCAGCTAATGTTGTATTTGTTCTTTTTTCCTAGTTCTTTAAGTTGTAAAGTTATATTCTTGGTAAGATTAATAACCAACATATACCAAACTCCTAAAACTCAAAAGAAAAAGCAACCTTATTAAAAAATAAGCAAAGCACTTAGCCATCTCTCTAAAGAAGAAATATAAAAAGCCAAAAAGTGGATGAAAAGATGTTCAATATTACTTACCTTTAAGGCACTGTAAACCAAAACAATGATGAGATACCACCTCATACCCATTAAAATCATCAAAACAGCAACAAACAAGTGTTTCAAACTATATGGAAATCTGGGTGTAGGGGTGTACAACTGTAATTTCAAAGACTCGGGAAGCTGTGGCAGGAGGATCTCAGGTTTGAGAACAGCTTCAACAAGTTAGCAAGCCCTGTCTCAGAATAAAAAATAAAATAAGGGGGCTGGAGCATTGGCTCAGCAGTAGAGCACTTGCCTGGCATTCGTGAAGACCCGGGTTCAAACCCCAACACCACATACATAACCAAGTGTCAGAAAAACAAAAACAAGATAAAAAAATAAATAAAATTGACTCTCTCTATTTCTCTCTCTCTCTAAAATATAAAATAAAATAGGACTGGGAATATAACTCAGTGGTAAAGCACCCCTGGGTTCAATCCCCAGTACTCCAAAAAAATTAAAAAGGGAGACAGAGGACAGGAGCTCAATGACAGAGCACGTACTTAGCATGTGCGAGGCCCCGGGTTCCAATTGTAGCACCACACAAAACGAAAGAGAGAAAACAATGAAGGCTACTTTGCTAAATAAAAAGAGAGGGAGAGATACATTCCAATTAGATATTAAGGGCTTTAAATTAAGACAGGAAGAGCAAGACTTCACTCCAGAAATGAATGTGGTTACAGAAGGACTGTGGTTTATCTTAACTCTTGCTTTGTATTCCCTCTGCTCTTTGATATATTGAGCACACAGTACTTTCAGCAATGTGATAAACCTTATTCTTTACATGTCTATCTCCATCTAGTATACTGCAAGCTTCTGAGGGCAGGATCTGCATCTTTTTTATCTTTGTATCCACGGTGCCTATCAATGCAATGGAAGACAATAAAACCTTGTGAAATAAACACATTCTTTTTTTTTTTTTTAAGAGAGAGGGACAGTGAGAGAGAGAGACAGAGAGAAACAATTTTTATTCAGTTTTTCATGTGGTTTTCATTGCTCCGAGACTTTGTTGTGTACGTGGTGCTGGGGTTTGAACTCACATACTTGCACATGCTGGGCAAGCGCCATAACCGCAGAGCCATCTTTCCAGCCCCCCCCCTTTAAAAAAAAAAAGAGAGAGAGAGAGAGGGACAGTGAGAAAGAAAGAATCAAATTTATTCAGTTTTTCATGTGGCTTTTGTTACTACAACACTTCGTTGTGTATGTGGTACTGGGGTTCAAACCCACGTCCTTGCACATGCCAGCAAGTGCCGTAACCTCTGAGCCACCACTCCAGCCCCTCACATTCTCATCCCTTTGCAATAGTAACCCATTCTGCTGACACAATACCATTTTATACATAATTCCATCCTCAAGATCTTCTTACCTTGTAATAATGTTCCAAAAGAATCCTGACCACTCCTTCTACGCTTTCTGCCTCCACAGGCTTTCTGGCAAACTGCAGCAGGTACTGCAAAGCATCTGCTGGGGAAGTAGCTTTACACAAATCTATATGGAGTGCTGCAGATTTACTCGGTTTTGTCAGTCGAAGTTTCTTAGTAGCAATTTCCTCCTGTTGTTGCTGTGAGGGAAGAGAACGCAAGCCATTAAAACCTAACTGAAAACACAAAGTCTGCAGATTGTACTTTGCCTCATTTGATGGAAATAATTTTCCCTTGTAGCAAATAAAATATTTAACTAACAGATCTAGCCTTAGGAAAAACTGTACATAAATTGGAAAAAGAGCACTAGATTAATGACAAGGCTGAGTCACAATTTTGTCTTTCATTGGCCTTTACAACTTTGGACAAGTTACTAGATTTCTCTAGATCTCAGTTTCTTTCTCTGTAAAACTGGCATACTAACATTCTATTCTACCTATCTCTGAGGACTATGGTAGCTTTGGGATTAAGAGGCAACATAATGATCTACTCCATTCCCCCTTTTCCTCCTAATTCATTCTTTATTACATAAGATATCAAGAGTCAGCTGTGGTGGTACACACTTGTAGTCCCAGAACTTTGGAAGGCTGAGGGAGGACTGCTTGAGTCCAGGAATTTGAGACCACTCAAGGCAACACAGTGACATCGTCTCAATTTAAAAAGAGAGAGAGAGAGAGAGAGAAAGAAAAAGAGAAAGAAAGTAAAGAAATACCAATTCTAAAAAGTATTGAGGAAAAAAAACAAAAAAGTATTGAGACTGTGCTAAGGTTCAGCAGACTCAATTTCCATTCTTAGAAAACTAGAACTGAATGGGACAGTCTGATCACTGACAAAGACAATAACTGTAGGATTCAAACATATCAAATGTACTTAATGCATGAGTTCATACTGATATTAAGAAAATCACTGTAACCTTTGGAAGATGCTAGGGAAACAACTTACTAGCTTCAAAACTGGTGAATAAACAGAAATAAGGTTTCATGCAACCTTTCCTATAACATTTACACCTAGGTAACTAATTTTTTGGTTCCAGAGTTGCCTTTATAAGATTAACTACACAACAAAGAAAGATTGATATAATACTGTATAATCACTTTGACAACCCTAAAATAACAAATAAATCTACTAAGCAATGATCTTTAATGGTTGACAATATCACACACACAAAAAGAAACAAATACAAGATAGTCTTACAAAATAAAAAAGGAAAAACAAACAAAATCTCCAAAATAGATATGACTTTAAGCTAATTTCCGGGGCTGGAGCGGTGGCTCAGCAGTTTCAGCGCTTGCCTGGCAAGCACAAGGACCCGGGTTCAAACCCCAGCACCACGTACACAAGTAAGTGTTGGAGCAACTAAGGCCATGTGAAAACCTAAATAAAGTTGTTTCTCTCTTTCTCTGTCTCTCTCACTGTCCCTCTCTCTTAAAAAAAAAAAAAAAAAAAGCTAATTTCCAAGATCAAATTTAAAAGAAACCCAGTGATGCTGGAGCAGTGGCTCAGTGGTACAGCACTTTTTTGGCATGCATGAGGACCTGGGTTGGAACTCCATCACCACATATACAACTAATTGTTGGAAAAACAAAGACCAAATGAAAAAAATAAGTAAAATTGACTCTTTAAAAATAAATAAACAAAAAATAAAAGAAACACAGGAAATAGAGGAACATGTTAAGAAACATCACAGATATGAAATCAACAAAATGTAGGAAACCTAGAGGGCAAAGAAACAGTTTTTTCAACCACAACAACAAAATTTTGAGGAAAAAAAAAAGAGATGGACATGGAACTACATATTAATAGAAACTAAAATCCATATCAACAACTGAAATATATGGGCTTTTATAGTCTGATCCAAGCAAATTTGGAAAAACAAGACAATCAGGAAAATGCCTACACTGACAATGGTAATTAAGATGTCAATTTTTTTTAAGAGAGAATCAATTTTATTTAGTTTTTCATGCAGCTTTCATTGCTCTGACATTTCACTGTGTATGTGGTGCTGGGGTACGAACCCACATCCTCGGGCACGCCAGGCAAGCACTGTAACTGCTGAGCCACCACTCTAGCCCCAAGATGTCAATTTCTTTTAATGTGAAAATGGTATTGGGTTATTTTCATAACTTTCAGAGATACATAATAAGTTGTTTACAGATGAAATTATATAATGACTTGGATTTGCTTGTAAATAAGGTGGTGTAGGGAGAGTAGATGAGGTACAGATGAAACAAAGTTGGTTATTAATGGCAGTTGATAGGTACATTAAGTGATAATGTACATTAAGTGATAGGTACATTAAGTTTAATAAACTATTTTTCTATTTTTTATGGGGGGAGGAAGAAAACTAGAACGGAAGTCAGGCATGGTGGCACATGCCTGTAATCCCAGCTAACTCAAGAGGCTGAAGCAGGAAGGTCACAAGTTTAAAGCCTGCCTGAGCAACTTAGTGAGACCCTGTCTTAAAACTTTTTAAAAATGGCCTGGGGATATAGGCCAGTTGTAGAGTTACTGTTCATTCAATCCCCAGTAGAGGGAGGAGTATCAAGGTCAAATCTCAATTAGTTATCACAAGAAAAAAACTAAAACTAACTTCCCTACAGACTATGTAGCGTGTACAGACTATGCACACACTACGAAGATGTACCAAAAAAACAATACAAAAAAAAGTGGCAATAAAGCTGGAAAGAAAAACTGTGAGATCACAAAGGGCTTGGGAGTTTGGTTTTACAAAAGGCAAGCACTCCTAAAGAGTATTAAAGACTTGAAGACTTGATCTTTCAGTGCAATTATCTGTATTACAATCTGGCTCTTCCATTAGCCCGTGAGCTCCTAAAAGCCTAGGACCCTGATATGTATTAGACTTTGTAGCCCAACACTTTTCATCATGCCTGACACAAAATAACCACTCATTTACAAACTCACGTTTGTTTGAATTATTTGTTGTTTTTGTTGGGATACTGGGGAATGAATCCAGGGACACTTTACCACTGAGCTACATCCCTAGTCCTTTTTATTTTGAGACAGGGTCTCACTAAGTCGCTGAGGCTGGCCTGGAACTTGAGATTCTCCTGCTTCAGCCTCCTGAGTCGCTGGGATTACATAGGCCCATGCTACTGCATCTGGAAAACATTTCATTAATTCATTCATTTATTCAACAAGAGTTTATTGTCCGGAATCTTGGTGCACACTTGTAATCCCAGCCAATAGAGAGGCTAGGGCAGGAGGATCACAAGTTATTTAGAGAGACTGTCTCAAAATAAAAAATTAAAGGGGCTGTGGATGTAGCTCAGTGGTAAAGCGTCCCTGGATTCATTCCCCAGTTAGGCAAATAAATAAAGACTAGGAAGCAAAACACAGTATTATTTGAGATCAGCATCTTCTTTAGATACACAAGAAGCACCAGTGACCTGACAGGGGCTCGGCCCACCTGTCTTTAAACAACTTCAAGAAAGGAAAACGTTTCCCTCCTTCCTAGATAAGCTGTTCCACCGATGTAGAGCTCTACCCTACGGTCCCTGTGCTTTGCTTTGACTGGGCCTTGAGGAATTCCATAGACCTCTCTTCCAGCCCTTTAATGATCTGCACATAGCCCAACTTGTCCCTGAGAGGTTGGGGAAGCGGAGATGGGAGCTGCTCTGCCACTAACTGGCTGTGACCTAGCACAACGCTGGAAGCCTCAACGTCCAGGTCTGTGAAAGGAGGATGCAACTGTAAATCGACCTAGAATGGTTGTGTGAGATAACGGCTACGAATTTTTGTAAATTGTCAAGCGCTACTGTTTCCTCTAATAATTTTTAAAAGTCGGATTACACATTAATAGCGGCTACCCTCTAACACGCTCACTAGCGTGCAGTCTGAGAGAATCTATCTCAAAGTGTCAGTACCCAACACAGGCTGTGGTCCCAGCTCCAGCAAAGTCCCGGGAGTCTAGATAAACTTCCCTGTCCCTGTCCAGTCCCGGGACTTTTCCTGCCGAAACTTACCTGAACCACTTTAGTAAACTCCTCATACACCCGCTTTTTAAGGTGCGCCGCCATGGCTGCCCCCGGGCCCTGTCGGCTTCCGTACACAACAACGGAGGCCGGCTGGGCGGAAGTGGAAACCCGTCTACCGGAAGGAACCCACCGCGATCCCACAAGGCCGCGGGGTTTCGAGAACGAGAGGTCGCGCACTGCTTGCTGCTCGACTGCCGCTTGACTGCGCCCGCAGATTTAGCTGTCTTTACCTCAGGCGCCGGAGAATCGAAAAGGAGAGCTCAGCTTGGAGCAAGCGGGGGCTCTAGCGGGAGGGAAGTAGGAAGAGAGGAAGTACAGGCTGAAAGGCAGAGTTGGGGCGATCCTCAGCTAGAGAGAAAACCTGGAGCTGCGTCAGAGCTGATTCGCAAAATAACGGAGTCATCCCTTCTCACTGTAGGCTGCTTGAAGCTTCCCTAAGGGATGCTTTAGTTCAAACCGTGTGCCACGCCTACCCCTTTCTTGCCTTTTCGTACTTCCTCACACTTGTACCACCATCCTAGCCCAGGGACCCTTCCTGGTTCCCAGAATGCCTGAAATCGACCCCCCCCCCCCGGCCATGTAAGAAATAGGCAAATGATGGAAAGACATATTTTATGCAGTTTGATAAAACTAGGGAGAAGCAGCTAGATTGATTCTCCCCCATCCTACAGAAGCTGTTATAAGTTATAGAAATAAAAGGTGATGTAAGTATACAGCTCTAGCCAGCCTGTGCTAGACAGGCTTTGGCAGCGGGTGGTCTCCATCTTCAGCTTCCTTGGCATTCTGTAGCCCAGGAGAAAGGGCAGCCCTTCAGCCTTTATTCTGCAGAAAAAGTTAAGGAAATTGTCCGTATTATCAGTCTGTTTCAACTCCAGATAGTCAAGTTAACCATCCTTTAAGGAATCAATACCTCCTCTGACAGCTTGAGTACTTGAGGAATCCAAGACCACAGGTCAAGCAACAAAGCTTCGGAGTAGGGTACTGGCACTGGAACTAATGGTCATAACCACAAATGTGCTTAAACTTACATAGATGGTGAGAGTGGGATGAAATAATGTGGAAACAAGTTACAGATTCTGACGTGTCTGCACCCTTTACTATCAATAAATCCAAGGTCAAATTTTATAACCTACGTGAAACTTAAGCTGTTCATCATTTCTTTCTTTTTTTTTTTTTTCAAAAGAGTTAATGAGTGGGGCTGGAGCGATGGCTCAGCAGTTAGGCGCTTTCCTGGCATGCACGAGTACGCAGGTTCAAACCCCAGCACCGAGTAAGCAGCAAAGTGTCTGAGCAACATAAGCCACATGAAAAACTAAAATTGATTCTCTCACTTTTTTTTAAGAGAGAGGGACAGTGAGAAAGAGAGAAACAATTTTTATATAGTTCCTCATGTGGCCTTTGTTGCTTGGAAACTTCCTTGTGTGCGTCATGCTGGGGTTTGAACTCAGTACTAGCACATGCCTGGCAAGCGCCATAACCTCCCAGCGATTGCACTCCAGCCCTCACTGTCTCTCTTAAAAAAAAAAAAAAAAAAAAAAAGTGGGATATTTTAGTAAAAATGAGAGGCTGGTAGGTACAGAAGACCAAATGCATGAAAGATGTCTTTATCCTCAAAGTCCTGCAATCTAATTTGAAAGACACCAAAATTGATTGTTTTAGGTGCTGGATAAAAGAATGTGGTTCAAACAGACCAAATTTCTTCAGGGTGTGTCAGGGAAGTCCTTCAGAAGAGATTATTTTACATCCAGGTTTGGTAGTACACTTGACCTGTAATCTTAGCTACTGATGATACTGGGACAGGAAGATTGCAAAGTCAAGTCCAGCCTGGGCAACTTGTTGAGAATATATCTCAAAAATAAAATGAAAAAGGACTAGGGATATAGTTCAATAGTAGAGTGCCTGCATAGCATGTGTGAGGACTCAGGTTTGATCTCCAGTACCACAAATATAAACACACACACACAAACCATTTCCTCAGTCCTGACTTTACTTGTCACCAATCTTCCAGTCTAGAACTTTCTAAGTCTCTGACCAACCTGGAATGAGCTTGGGTTTGCAATGCCTAAGGATCAGCCTTGCAGAACACTAAGCACAGCAGAAAAGGCAGAGAATGGATTGTAGTTAAGGGCAGAGAAGGATGGAGAAAATAAGTAGAGAATGTTTTAAAAGGGAAATAGAGGGGCTGGAGTGGTGGCTCAGTGGTGTGAGAAAGGATTCTGATGGTCCATTTTCAGAATATAGGCTTCAAGTCACACAAAAAAGGAAGCCATCTTAGGTCAAGAATCATGTAGTCATTGGGGCTGGAATGGTGGCTTAGCGGTTACAGCACTTGCATGACAAGTGGGAGAATGCAAGTTCAAACCCCAGCACCACGTACACAACGAAATGTCTGAGAAATGAAAGTCACATAAAAAAAAAAAAACTAAGGATTGCTTCTCTCTTAAAAAAAAAATCATATAGTCAGAGATAATCCATTTTTAAACTACTCAGATATCCCATTACACCCATAGCTCTTTTCTATACCCACCCCAATTTTATACCAGCCAATTGTACAGATTGTACCCCTGAGCTCCTCCATAGGATTGCAAAACATTGGAGATATAAGCAGGTGGACTGCCCACTCAAATCTGCTTGCTCATTGGATCCCCTTTGTGAGTGTACCCTTCTGCAGAAGTAAAATCTGTCTTGCTCATCAACTTTTGGGTGCATGTTTGATTTTTTTTTATGGCACCTCAGGATTTTACATAGTTTTATTTCTAACAGTGGCTGGAGTGCTTGCCTGGCATGTACAAAGACCCAGGTCAAACATACACAACTGAGTGTCAGAGAAACAAAGGCCAGATGAAAAAAAAATAGATTCTTATCTTTCTCTCACTCACTCATTCTCCCTCTCTCTCCAAAAAAAAAAAAAAAAGGAGGGTGGGAGAGAGCACCCTAAGATAACAATGTAAAACAGAAAATTTGGTGCAGTAGTATGAACTTGGGTATCTCCATGAGAGCATTCTATAAAGGTTTTAAACATTGTTTTTCCTTTGGATTGTAATAACAGTTCTAAGCATTCAGTTTTATATTTTCATCTTCTGACTCTATATCTTTTTCTTTGCAGTACTGGGAATTGAACCCAGAGGCACTCTGACCTGAGCCACATCCCCAACACTATTTTTTATTTTGAGTTAGGTTTTCACTAAATAGTCCAGGCTGGTCTTGAACTAGCACCCCTCCTCCTTCAGTCTCCCAAGTAACTGGGATACAAGTACCACAGTGCCTAACAATTTTTTTTTTCTGACAGGGTCTCACTAAGTTGCTCAGGATAGCCTCAACATTCTTCCTGCCTGAGCCCCACCAGACTGGCATTATAAGCATTTGCCATCATGCCTGGCTACTGGCTCTATAATTTTCTTAAGTTAGACCCTGCAGATCAGAAATGACTCACATTCAAAACAGTGATTGTATTTTGAACATTATTAATACTTTTGCTTTTTCTGTTAGGAAGGAGGACAGGAGGAGATGGTATTAATGAGTAGACAACCAACAGTGTCCATTCAATTTGAGTACGTCTAATTTATATATTTTTGGATATTTTTTTCATAGCCTTATAAGTCCCATCACCTTAAACCATGCCTTTTTGGAGCAAAAACGTTATTAAAGAGCATTTAATTAAGTGAGCATTTTCCTCTCCAATAATTTTAAGAAATTCATAAATGTAATTTCAACTGTTACAAAGTATTGTATTATACAAACATAATATAAATAATGACTTTTTCAAAATATATTAAGTTAACCCTTCATATTAGTTTCCTGAGGCTGCCATAACAAATTGCCACAAACTTGGTGGCTTAAAAAAACATAAATTTATTCTTCCATAGTTCTGAAGACTACAAATTCAAAATTAAAGCATTAGCAGGGCTGTGTTCCCTCTGGAGGTTCTAGGGAAGAATCTGTTGTTCTGTGCTTCTTCCATATCCATATGGCTGGCTGCTCCAGCATTTAGAGGGCTTGTGACCCCCTCTTTTTTTCATATGTATCACCTATTTCTCTGTGTGTCTCTTATAAGGATGCTTGTCACTGGATTTAGGATCCACTCAGATAATCTAAAATAATCTCATCTCAAAATTTTAACTTAATTACTTCCATTTTTTTTCAAATAAGGCAACATTTATAGATTACAGGGATTGGGAGGTAGACATATCATTTGGGATACCACCATTCAACCCATTACACTCACAGCAACCTTCTGAATCAGATCCCCTCTTAAGAACCTTCCAGTTTCTTGCCTAAAAATGCACTGAGTCATTGAAGACCTACCATTCTAGGTCAGGTCTCTAGTCAAATTCCGGTGCTCCTTTCATTACATCACACTTTGTTGACCTCTACATTTAACAAAAATAATAAGTCAGGGGCTGGAGTGGTGGCTCAGTGGTTACGGTGTTTGCCTGGCATGCACAAGGACATATGTTGTAACCCCAGCACCACATACACTATGAGGTGTCAGAGCAATAAAGCCACATTCTCTCTTGCTCTCTCACTGTCCCTCTTGCCCTTTAAATAAATATATATATAAAACTACTTGGGTGGCTGGAGCAGTGACTCAGCAGTTATGATGCTTGCCTGGCATGCGCAAGTACACAAGTTGACCCCAGCATCACGTACACAATGAAGTGTTGGAACAACAAAGGCCACACGAAAATCTAAATAAAATTGATTCTCTCATTCTCTCTCACTGTCCCTCTCTCTTTGAAAAAAATAAAACAAACAAACAAAAACCTACTTGGAGCCAGGCACAATGGTGCATGTTTATAATCCTGACTACTTGGGAGGCTGAGGCATGAGGACCACTTGAGCCAGGAGTTTTAGGCCAGCTTGGGCAACATACATAGATCTAATTTCAAAAATAGGAACAACCACCACCCAAGGGGGAAAAAAAGTAGACACATGGCAGGGGCATACCCATAATCCCAGCTACTCAGGAGACTGAAGCAGGAAAATTCCAGGTTCATTGAAGCCAGTCTGGGAAACTCAGTTTTGTCATGAAATGGCATGGCATGGCACAGTATGGCTGGGGATGTAGATCAGTGGTAGAGCTCTTGCCTAGCATATGAGAGGCCCTAGGTACAATCCCCAGTACCATAAAACAAAAAGAAAACCTGAGCACACAAGCAACCCAACAACCCCAAGCCTGGTTCCCAAAGGAATGGGCTGAATCACCTTTGTAGGCTATAAACATTAGAGAGAATTGTGCAGTTTTTTGAAGAAATTGCAAGGTACAGAAAATTTTAAGTGTTCCCAAGAACTCAGGCTCCAAGCCTGAGAGAAGTTTTTGGATTTTATTTGAAAAATGTGGCAGAGGCACTATAGCAAGGGAAGGTGTCATAAAGGGAAAAATTAAAATATTTTTATGTAAGGACTGGATATAGACATTTATTGTCCCATAAGGGGACAAAGCCAGATGTCTGTGGGCACCTGTAGTCTCTCTTGAGTGGCAAGTTATTTCCTGGATCTGTCCCAACAAAGGAAGCTATTAAAAGGAAAAAGAAGCAAATTGTAGGTGGGCTGAGAGGCAGTAGGGTGAGTAACTCACCTCGGTTTGCTTGGAATCTTCTGAGATTGAGTTTTGGAGTCCTGTGTCCCAGGAAACCCGTACATGTGGTTTATTGAAGGAGTGCTCTCAGAAGGGAGTAGGAGCAATGGAGAACAGAAGCTAAACAAGCTTGCACTCTCAGCTAAGACTGGGACCGGCCTGATCCCACAAGACTCTCTGCAACAAACTGCCCAGCACAATGGTAGCACAGGCCTGTTATCACAGTGATTCGGAAGGCTGCGGCAAGAGGATCACAAATTCATTGCCAGCCTTAGCAATAGCAAGACCCTATCTCAAAAAGGGCTGATGTAACTCAGTAGTAGAGTGCTACCAGGTTCACTCCCCAGCACTAAAAAACAAAACAAAACAATAACAAACCAGAAAAACTCCTTAAGGTTCAGCAGTTGTAGCACTTGACTGGCATATGCAGGGACCCAGGTTTGAACCTCAGCACCACATATACAATGAAATGTCGGAGCAACAAAAACCAGATGAAAAATGAAAAACTAAATAAAATTGTTTCTCTGAAGAAAAAAAAAAGGAGTCCATTAGTGCATTAGAGGGCTGGAGCAGTGGCTCAGCACTATCAAGCTTGCCTGGCATGTGTGAGGACCCAGATTCGAACCCCAGCACCACATAGACAACTAAGTATCAGAGCAATGAAATCCAGATGAAAAACTAAATAAAAGTTGATTCTCTCTTCCTCTCTCTCTCTCTCTTTCTCAAAAAAAAAAAAATGCATTAGAACCATCCAGAGGGAGCAAGGATGTAGCTCAGTGGTACAGCACTTGCCTAGCATGCCCCAGGTCCTACCTGCTAGGACTACCCTTAGAGATTCTAACTCAGTAGGTCTAAAGTAGGGCCTGAGAATGCGCATTTCTAATGATTTCCCAGAGAATGCCAGTGTCACACTTCGAAAAACACTATTCTAGAGATGAGGAAAGCTACAGGATTTCTGAAGCCAACACTCACAGCTTCTGATAAAGGGGACCTGAGAAGCATCTACTACCAGTAATAACTTGGCATTTTCCTCAGGAAGGCATGCTCCAGGTCTGGTTGGACTGGACCCTCACCTGAGGCTGGGTAGATTTACAACTTTAGGTCAGACTATCTAGATTCATGATATCCAGTCTTTTCCTGTAATCGTCCTGCATCTGCTGGCAAAGCATTGTTGAAACATTCTTATTTATCTCAGTCTTATTGTTGTACCTCAAGGGTCTAGTAAGTACATAAGGCTTTTTTTTTTTTTTTGTACCAGGGGCACTTAACCACTGACCCACATCCTTAGCCTGTTTTTTTTTCTCGTTTTGTTTTGTTTTTTTGTTGTCCTTGTTGTTTTAAATTGAGGCAAAGTCTTGCTGAGTTGCTTAGGTCCTCTCTAAATTGCTGAGGCTGACTTTGAACTTCTGATCCTCCTGCCTCAGCCTCCCAAACCACTGGGATTACAGGTATACTTGAGGCTTTGAAGATGGAACAGCTGGAGCTTTCTAGGCAAGTACAGTGGGATCAGAAGCAATGAGTGGAAAGTTGGGGGAGGGGTGTGTAAATATTTGGGGGCAGAGCTCTAAGCCAACCTTGAAAGTTGTTTGATGTTTGTGTATTAAGTAAAAGCAAGATGGCTTTGGATGGCAACTTTTAATTTTATGAGCCCCACCTGAGCACATAACACAGTTGCCACCCTTGAGGATCACCACCAGGTGAAGGTGAACACATGGAAGCAATCTGTGACCTTGGCCCGGTATGCATGATCCAGGTAGTAGCTCCCACAGGACACCTGGTACCCCTGGGCCTTAATGTCCATCTCTACACAGGACAGAAGGTCCTTGATCTCTGGGCCTAATTTCCAGGGCCCAAACTTGACAACTGGTATCTTCTTGGTCTCCAGGGCACAAAGCGGCTCGGAGCACCTGGTGGCCTCCTCCTCGGTGCGCATCACACACACTATCACGCTGGACTGGCGAACTGCCACGGCCTCTGCCCTTGCCAGGCGCAGCAGGAGCTCCAGATTCTCGCTGTAGCCAGGCACTCGCAGCAAGAAATGCTTCCGTGCCACCTGCTCACCAAAGATCTGGGGTGTGTCCTCCAAGAGCTTGACCAAAGGTTGTATTTCGTAGAACTGAGCCTCTCGGTACACCTCAGGGATGTGCTGTGTAGGCACCTGCCCGCTGCGCAGGTAGTCCAGAATGGGCCCAAAATAGGTGCCAGAGCGATC
>PVKS010036843.1:0-19057 GCA_004027875.1 Aplodontia rufa
TCTACAGCTCCACCAACAGTGTGTTAGTGTGCCTATTTCTCCACAGCCCCTCCAGCATCTATTGTTTATTTTCTTCATCTTTGCCATTCTGACTGGTGTAAGGTGATATCTTAATGTGGTTTTCATTTGCATTTCTCTGATTACTAATGATTTAGAGCACTTTCTCATGTATTCATTGGCTTGATCAATGTCCTCTGGTAAGAAGTCTCTATTTAGCTCTTTGGCCCATTTATCAATTGGGCTGTTGCACACCCATCTTCTTATACATTCTCAAAACCCCTCACATTTCTTTTTCACAGAGCTTACTCCAGACTCTAAGCACACATTCCTGTTGCTAATGTTTTCTTCCTAAATGCACTGTGAGTTCCTGAGCTCAGGCAGGATTGGCGTCCCTCATCCTTATCAATGCAGCATCTACATGGTACTGTTATGCCCAAGTCTCAAGTCCCCAAAGACCACCAAGGAGCCGAATCCGATGCAAATACATTAGAGTCTTTTTATTGCAAGCTTGAGCCTGGGCTCCCTCCAATGCAGCGGATTTAGAGGGAGGGAGCCCTGAGCCCTAGTACAGCGATACTTTTATAGGGTGTCACAGTGAAGCGGGAAATTCAAACAAAGCAAAGTACATGATTGGTTGATCTTCTAACATACATGATATATTTCTATTGGCCATGGTACCCTTTGTCTCAGACTTCTACAATATATAGTTTGGCATGTTAGGAATTGACTCGTCAGCTCCTGATTGGCTATTTATTTGCTAAGGGTCAGTTCATCTGGCGATATGAAATGTGGTTCATTGTTCTTAGTAAACGAGAATTTAGGGCTACTTCAAATACTATTCAAAAATGAGCCCTCTAATAACTACAACACGATTAAATTGCTGTACACTTTTTTTCAGCCACAGTTGACTAAGCCACTGTTCTGCCCTGTCTCGCACTCTCCAGCACTCTTCTCACACTCCCTCCTCGCACCCGCTTGCTCCTTAAGGCTTGGACAAGCCAACGCTCTGCACTCACTCTCATTACCTGGTACCTGGTAATTGCTCAATATATATTTGTTGAATGATTAATTGTACACACATATAATATATCATAATATATAATAGTATCACATATATAGTATCATAGTATATGTAAACATATAGCATATGTGTATACAATAATCTATACATAAATATATGGACATATATATATATATACACTTTGTGTATATACAAATACATGTCCAATGTACACTTATTTTTTCTGAGTCTCACTTACTCATTTTTGAAGTGAAAGCAAATGTAAGACTCTTTGCAAACAAAAAGAGCTAGACCAAAGGGGCAGATAGCCTTTGACCTTACACACTATGACAGAGACCCCACAAGTGCCTCCATGCTTTTAGAATATCTTTAAACATGGCTCATTCAAGCTCTCTTTTTTCCCAAGTTGATCCACCATTCTAAATATAGGGTCATTTCCAAATATAGCACATTTCCTGAGCCATTCCCTCCCCCAAAGACAGCAACGTCCAGCCAGGAGTGGACCTAAAGCCTCTTATTAGCCCGGTTGCAATTCTGGCTCCCTCGTGGCTCCAGCGTATGAGCTGATAGGGACCATGTGACTGTGCTCGTGTCCAAGCTGAGTAGAATGAATTTTTCAAGCATGATTTGCAAGTCATGCTCTCACACGCCTCCCGAGTCCAGCTGTGCTGCAGCTGCCTCCCCCTGCCTCCGCTCGCTCATCCTGCACTTGGATCAAAAGCACGGCAGCACAGTTGCCTGAACCCATTGGGTTTCGGCCAGCTGTTTGTTCTGCATTGTCCTCAGGACGTTTGAAGACCTGCTGCTGTTCTTGCGGAACCCGTTTCATTACCACACTTGGGGCTGAAGAGCACTTTAGCAAATGGTCACGGCCAAGGCATGCAATTTGGCCAGCTTTTCTCCCTTCCTGAAACTTCTCCAAGGCATTTGTTTCAAACCTTCCAATTGACGGGTATGCCTGCATATTTCTGCAGAGGTAGCAAGAACAAAGTTCCAGGACTACACATCTTGTTAATGCTGGGCCATGAGTATTATTTTGGCCCATTACTTTTTTTTCACCTGATTACTTTCTCTTTTTTATCATTTTTTATTAAGAAATTTAGTTATCGTACAATCAAAAATGCATATAAAGTAACAAAATGATATGCATATGTTCTTAAATCAGATTTACCCTCCAGACCCCTCCCTATTCTCCCTCCTTTTCTCCTCTCCCACCTGCCCCCCAATACATATATACATATCTATGATTGCCCTAGATTATGTATTACTACGCCTTTGTTGAGTCTAACACAGGAGTTTGACTACCTTTCACACATTTAGCTCCAGCCTCCACAAATGAGTGACCCTTGACTCTTGGGTTTGGCTAACTTCGCTCAGTATGATTTCTTCCATCGCCGTCCATTTACCTTCAAAGACTGCCATATCATTGCTTCTAATTGCTCAGTAGAGCACATGATTCCTTTCTATTTAAATAAGAGAGCAGTCCCAGCCTGAGACAAGACCAGATCAGAGGAAGAAATTCATCCTCCTCCCTCCAGTTTGGGGCAGTTGGGTAAATGCATTTTATCTTCTCAGAAAATTATTTTCTGAGCACACTGCTCACTACCTGTCATGCAGTAACATGTATTTTGTTGGAAGAACAGTTGGCAGGGAGTGAGAGAGTGTGGAAAGAAGGCAAGTGGCGAGATGATGGAGGTTCTAGGGCTTGCTGACCCCTGCTGTGACAGTATGCGTGAGTCACTTACTCTCTCTGGGATGCAATCTCTGCCAATAGTAACAGGCACCATTGACTCTCATATTAAAACTTGTAATCAAACATCTGTGTTAGGAATACAGATTTCCAGATTCACCCCCAACTCATGATTCGGTGTGGCTGAGGTGGGACCTGAGAGCCCATGTAATTTAATGTATATCAGTACATGGTCCCTGATCCCGAAGCCTGCATCTCCCTGACAACCACAGTCAGCCATCTCTCCCAGGACATTTGATATTTAATCAACTGCTCTTCCTTGATAAATAACATGGTTCTGATTTCCCCGCAGTTCAGAGTGTGAACAGCCAGACATATCTACAGTGCAGAGCATTCTGTCACCTCATGGTGGGTTGGGACAGCAGAGCTGCACTGTAGCAAAGCAGCCATGGTCACATGCACCTCTCAAGCACCTGAATGCAGCAAGTTGGAGCCAGGATGTACTGGCAAGGGTAAAATATGCACCCGATTTAAAACCTTTAGTTTGAAAAAAAAAAAAAAAGGAATGTAAAGTCTCTAAAATATTCATATGGATCACATGATGAAATGATCATTTTTATATGATGGGCTAAATAATGTATAATATCAAAGTTAACTCACTTTTTAAAGCATTTTTATTAGGGAATGATATGCAAAAATCTGCACACATTTAGTATGTGCAAGTTGCTGAGTCTGGGCATACACTCATGAAACTATCAGTATGATCAAGGTAATGGATGTGTCCATGACCTTTCAAAATTTCTCTGTGCACCCTATCATCCTTTTTCAGGTAAAAACACTTAACGAGAGATTTACCCTTTTAAACAGCTTTGAATGGCCCAGTATGGTGTTGCTGACTGCAGGCACTAGGCTCGTTAGTTTAGATCTGGAATGTCTCTCAAAGGTTCATGTTTTGAAGACTTGGTCTCCAATGTACGTTCAGAAGTGAGGCTCTTGAGCAGAGATTGGATCAGGAGGACTCCGGCCTCATCAATGGATCAGGCCATTGATAGGTTTGTAGCTGAGGTTGTGATTGGGAGGTGCTAGATACTATAGCAAGTGAGGCCTGCTTGGCGGAAGTAGGTCACTGGAGGCATGCCCCTGAAAGGTATTTCTTGTCCTTTCCGCCCTGCTTTGCTCTTGCTCCCTGACAACCATGAGGTAAGCACCTCTGTTCTGCTGCATGTTGCCCGCCATGATGGTCTTCCTCACCAGGAGCCCACAGTGATGGACCAAGCCACTGTGGACTGAAACCTCGGAAACTGAGAGTAAAAAACAAATCTTCCTGCCTAAAAGTTGTTTGTCTCAAGTATTTTATGACAGTGATGAAAAGTGAACACAGGACTGTATAGCAGAGCTCTATAACTTATTTTTCTTGTACAACGGAAACTTTATACCAAACCAACAACTCCCAATTTCCCCCTCTCCCAGCTCCTGGTAACCATCACTCTATTCTTTGCTCCTGTCAATTGGACCTCATAGAAGTAGAGTCACATAGTGTTTGTTAGTCTGTTGCTGGGGCTTATTTCACTTAGCACAATGTCCTCTAGGTTCAGTTATGTTGTCACAAAAGGTAAGATTTCCTTCTTTTTAAAATATGAATAATATTCCTTTTTGTGCACATCCTACATTTTCTATGTCTCTTCACCTGTTGATTGGACATCGAGTTGTTTCTATACCTTGATTCTTGTTAAGAATGCATTTCCCTGGGGTTGGAGAGGTGGTTGGTGGGTGCAGAGCTTGCCTGGCATGCACAGGGATGCAGATTTGAACCTCAGCACCACATACACAACTAAGTGTTGAAGCAATGAAAACTAAAAAAGATTGATTCTTTCTCTTTCTCACTGTCCCTCTCTTCTTTAAAAAAAAAATAATGCATTTCCCTGATGATTAGACACATTTTCATATACCTGTCGGCCATTTATATGTCTTTTTTGGAGAATTGTTTACTTAGCCTTTTGCCCTTTTTCAAATTTTTTTTACTTTGTTTTGATTTTTTTGTTTACTTGTTATTATTTTTTGCTAATGAGTTATGGAATTCCTTATATATTTTGTCCATTAATCCCTTAAGAGATATATGGTTTGCAAATATTTTCTCCCTTTCTGTAGGATGCTTTTTAGTCATTGATTATTTTCTTTGCCGCACAGAAGCTTTTTAGTTTGATGTAGCACTGCTTATGTGTAATGCTTATGTTATTTGGTGACATATTCAAGAATTAATTGTTAAGCCCAATATTCTAAAACTTTCCCCTGTGTTTTCTTCAAGGAATTTTAAGGTTTGGGGTGTTATGTTGGAGTCTTTAATCCATTGTGAGCTGGATTTTTTTTGTGTGTGGCATGAAGGTCCATTTCCATTCTTTTGGAAACAGATGTACAGTTTTCCCAGTACCCTTTGTTGAAGAGACTGTCCTTTCTCCCTGTGCATTGTTGGCACCTTTGTGGAAGATCAGTTGACTCTATGTGCATGAGTTTATTTCTGGACTTTCCATTGGCATGTTTGTCTTTCTTTATGCCAATATCACAATGTTTGAATAACTGTAGGTTTGTAATATATTTTGAAATCAGGAAGTCAACTTGTTTCCTTCTACCTGTTGTTAAATCTGGCTACTTGAAAATTGAAAATTACAACTGTGGCTTGCATTATGTTTTCATTAGACAGTGCTGCTATAGAGCACAAGGTGATCTGGAGGCAGGGGGTGGGGATGACATGCCCATGAGGATAGACCATCAACATGTACTATGGCATAGTAACCTTAAAAAGTGACCCAGAGTAACTCTGCTGGTCCTGAGCAAACCCCAGCTTCTAATATCCAATTTAACTGGTGGAATTTAGAAGTGGAGACTTGAGGAGGGGTGGGCAAGACAATGGTAATGCAATGCTTACCTGTCCAGTGGGTGCTGATCCTCAACCACATGTCCTGCCTGGCTCCAACGGCTATTTATTTATTTTTTAATTGGTGCATTATAGTTTTACACATTGAAGGGGTCTGTTGCTACATTTTCATACAGGGGCACATCATATATACCCCCCTCATTACCCTTCCCACCATCTCCCCCTCCCACTTCCGCTCTCCCCCTCTACACCTGACACAACTACCCCTAGTCTGCAAAGTTGGCCCTGGTCGGATTGGTAACCCATGTTTGATGAGTCTGTTGTCTAAACTTATTTTTCTCGTACTCTTTCCTGTTTTGTACTCTAGCTTCCACATATGAGAGAAAATATTCATTCAACCCTTGAGTCTCTGGGTTTGGCTAATTTCACTCTGCATGTTTTCTCCATTTCCATCCATTTATCAGCAAGGAAAGGCCATGATTTCATTTTTTAATAGCTCAGTAGAATTCCATTGTGGGGCGTGTGTGTGTGTGTGTGTGTGTGTGTATGTATTTCACAGTTTCTTGATCCATTCATCCAATGATGGGCATCTGGGTTGATGCCACAATTTAGCTACTGTGAATTATACTGCTATAAACTTTGAGGTAGCTGTGTTGCTGTAATATGCCAAATTTATATCTTCTGGGGAAATACCCAGGAGTGAGATAGCTGGGTCATATGGTGGCACCATCCCTAATTTTTTGAGGAGTCTCCATACTGCTTTCCAGAGTGGTTGCACTAGTTTGCAGTCCCACCAACAGTGTATAAGGGTTCTTTCCCAACAGGTATTTAAAATGGAGCAGACTTTTTTCCCTTATAGATCCAGACCTTCCCCCTTTCATTACACACTCTTTTCATTCTCTGCTTCACCTCTTGGCAACCCAACACTGGGCAACTATTCAATCAGAAAAAGTAATTTTCAATAATAATACCCATTATAGGTTAAAGGTGTGGTGAATTGGGACACTTGTATATTATTGGCAGTAGCAAAAATTATAACTCCTTTGGAAATCAATATGATGTCGTATTTTAAGAGCTATAAAAATATTCTTTCCCTTGGATTCAGTAAAAGCATTCCTGGGAATTTGTCTTGAGGAAACAGTCAACAGAAGCACGAGAAATGCATAAAGATATTCAATGTAGCATTATCTATACTACAAAATTAGAAGCCATTTAAACTCCTAATCATTGAAGAACAGTTAAGAAAATTATGCTGCAACAATTCAATATAATTTTATACATTCATTCAAATTTATAATTACAAAGACTATACAGAAACATAGAGAACGTTTACAAGATAATGTTAGATTTTATAAAGTAGAACACATAAATTGTGTGTGGATTATAATTGCACTATAACAATTATGCATGCATATGGAAGATGCTTAGGAGAAATGCACAAAAATGAAATCTCTGTGTTAGGGTTATTAAAGAATAAATCAGAGCATTTTTACCAGGAGATCAGGGTCTCTTAGGAGATCCTGAAATGGGTTCCCACAGTGCCCATAAAGCAAGCAAAAATATATAATATTTTTGTATGGCTGTGCATGTCTGGTTTTGGGGGAAGTGAAGGCAAAGTTATTATCAGATTCTCAGAGGAGTTTGATTACCATCTCTCTCCCAATTAAGAACCAGAGCTTAATGATTGGACTATTATTTTATTTTTTATAATTAAAAGAAAATGAAGGGTCTCCTTTCCAGGCATGTACTCAAAGATGAATTTACTAGTGAGCTCCAGGAAGGATGAGGATGCTTAGGAAAGAGCAGGTGTGACCCTGGGGGAATTTGTGAGGGAGAAATCCTAGCCCTTTAGGAGCCCCACGCCTTCTCATTTGTACCTTCATTCTGAGCCACCAGCCGCTTCTGTCTCCAGTGTGCAAAGCTTGTCAAAACCCTCCTCCCTCCTCTACCTCTTCTCTTCTCTTCTCTTCCTATCAGGCCAATTCTGCCAACTGAATATCCTTTCTGCTCCTGTAATGGCAGAAGCACATCTTCATGACCCGCAGGGTTCAGGAGTTACCCTCCCAGAGCACACATGTCTTTCACTTGCTTTGGACAAACAATTCCTTCCTGCAGGACAGGCCAGCACAGATAGGTTTTCAAATACCAGGACAGGGTCAGAGTAGCACCTGCGTGGAAGCAGCCACTGCTCTGCCTCCCTCACCTCTTCTCAGGGCTGCCTGCTTCACCCCACAGGCATGGCCATTTGAAGGCCATAGCATTGAAGAAACTTCAGTCAATGAGTCAGTAAAAGAAAATCCTGGTCAGGGTGACTTTAAAGGACCTCATTTCTTCTTTTATTTAATTTTTTTAATTGGTGCCTATTAGTTATACAGAATGGTGGGTTTCACTGTAGCATATTCGTGCGTACACGAAAACATAATTTATCCATTTATTCTCTAATACTTCTCCTCCCTGCCTCCTTCCCCCTGGACCCCTTACCATACCCAGCTGGTCTCCCTGCCATTTTTCATGTGATTTCCCTGATTTTTCCCCCTACCATCCACATATGAGAGAAAACATACAATACTTTTCTCTCTCTAGTCTGAATTATTTTGCTCAAAATTATGGTCTCCAGTTCCATCCTTTTTCTTACAAATGACATAATTTCATTCTTCTTTATGTCTGAATAATACTCCATTGTGTGTATATGCCATTCATCCATTGACAGGCACCCACGCTGGTTCCATAATTTGGCTGCTGTGAATTGTGTTTAGTAATCACGGTGTACATGTATCTCCAAAGTATGTTCACTTTAATTCTTTTGAAGTGACCTTGTTAAAATGGAAAGTCTGGCAAAGGGCTTGACTTTCAGGAAAGCTCTAGGTGCTTCTTTTTCATCCATCTACCTGACGGTGTCCAAATCCATTCATCCTCCACTGTATTTTCCCTTCCTGACGCCCAAGTGCATCACTGCTGGGTTGAAAATTGGTAGTTTTTGTGTTGGAAAAGATTTTCTCCTTCTGAAACTCGAGCTCCCGACACCCCATAAAGTCTCCCAGTTTCTTGGGCTGCAGACCTGGCCTCATTCATTGGACTGAGCTTTCGTTCATATTTTCTACTTAGCCTATTCGCCTGTAAAAAAAAAAAAAAAAAGGATGATCCATAATAGACACCTATAAATGAGCTAAATACAAATAAAAAGAAATTAACCTTAAAAAAGGCAGCTCCCCTCCTTAAGAACTGACACCACCTTTGTCCCCTGGTTACTGACAGAACTTCACTTACCCCTGACATTTTTGTCAAAAACTTTTTTTATTTCTACCCCTGTCCAACATTTACTCCTTCAACTTCTCTGTCATATTTCTTTTGCTCTGGAAATTATTAAGCAAATCAGAACAGCAGTCATTATTACCTTATTATTTTTTCTTCCTGTATATAAACTTCTTTCTTTCTAATCACTTCCTAATTCTGTGGAGGTCTGTCACAGGGAGCAGCCCCCAAATATCCCAGACAGTTATTTCATGCCTATTGCGAGCATCTCCCAGGGAGATTGCAAGATGGCATTAAACTTTGTCGGCAAGACACATTTCTGCACATCACTGAGATAAAACTGAAAACATTTTTTGTGTCTGGCTTAGGAGCCTACAATCTAAGTCACTGGTCTTCCATCAGGTGGCAGTGGGTGGCTGGGGGCATTTGTCACATACCCTTGAGGATACTTGCTTGTATAAAAAGTAGTTAATCTTGTTAAGAAGATGGATTTCAGGATCAGAGAAGGATGAGGGGTCAGGTCAAATCCAGGCTGCTTCCTGTCTATATGGCCCTTGAAGAACAAACCAAAACTAAGATTCCCCATTAGAAAAAATAACATAAGATCCCTGTTGCCTAAATACAAACTTTGCACATTGTGACAGAAATCAATCACCCTTACCGCATTTCTCTTCTCCCTTTTGTCCACCATGATAAGATCTTAAGACTTTTATCTGGGTTCTTTGTATCTGTGGATATCAAAAATCTAGGAATGCTCAAATTTCTTATATAAAATAATATTTTGCATAAAATCTGCATACTTCCTTCCATTTATTGAAATTATCTCTAGATTACTTGGAATACTTCAGACAACAACATAAACGCAGTGTAAATAATTGTTATACTGTATTGTTTAGGGCCTAAGGATAAGATTAAAAGCTGTATAAGGTCAGCAGCACAAATGCAAAAATTTTTCCAAATATTTTTGATCCACAATTGTTTGATTCTGAAGAGCGGAACCTGTGGATACAAAGGCCCATTGTACTGCTTTCCAAGATGTGTTATCATTTGTAATATATTTTGCTTGATAATAAGCCCTGGTTCCCAGAACTCTTAGTATATGTAATGGTCTAAGTTACATTAAGTCTTTAAGCACAGGTTTGAGCTTTGGATGGCAGCTTTATGTAACTGCCGTTCGGTTGAACCTCTCATTGCCACTGGCTAATGGTGCTGGATGCCTTTGTCCTGTGTCACCCTGAAGGTCCTGGGTACCCTGAAGGTCCTGGTACCTCCATTCTGCCTGCTCCAGGGAAACACCCACTGGAACACCCTGTCTGCCCCACTTGCCGGCACTGAAACTGAAGTTTGGGATGACACTTGATTCTCTGCTTCTTTATTGGTAGGGGTCAATTTCAGCTCTGGGGGTCACAGCTGGCAAAGCCAACGTCTTTTCCACTACCGTTGAGTGACATGTTGCAGCTCAGTATTATAGCTCTAAACGGTGAACTATGCCCTCCAGTGTTGCAAGAGACCCAAGCAGCTCACTGCCAACTTCTTCCCAGGTTCTTGTCTCACAAATCCAAAGAGTGAAATTCCCAGGACAATGGAAGGCAGGAGTGAAAGGAGTAGAATTTATTCAAGTGTGAGGAATAAAAAAAGAACTGTCTAAGGGGCAAGAGGGGACCCCCAATAGAAATAGACACTTGAGGGTGCTAGTCTAGGGCTTTATACAGCTCTTGGATCAATGCTACTGGTCCAAATTTATGCTCATCAGGGTTTGGAAAATACCAACACTACAGGTCCAAATTTATGCTGATCAGGGTTTTGAAAAGCACTAATGCTATTGGTTATCCCTTGAGTCTGAACTTCCATTCAGGTCCGCCCCTTGCTATTGGTGGGAAAGCAGGAGGAGGTTTTTGGATCATGTATGCTCAGGGGTTCCCACTGTGGCACTGGATGGAGCAGGTATCTCTACAGGATGTGGCCTGCGCTTGCCTTGGTGCTAGCTTGGGCCTCAGGCCCACACCAGTCCGGCAGTCTCCATGCAGTCATGGCTCATGCTCGCTGCCGGCACTCCAGCCCACCTGGTATGCTTTTCTGCAGCTTTGTTACAGGGCTTAACTTCAGCATCCTTAAGATGATGTGAGGGGAAGAGTCCTAACTGTTCCTTCTATAGAAGCTACAAGTGCTTCCATGATTCCCAACCTGCACCTCCATGTGCCCTGGAACCTTGAAGCATCCATATACCCCAAGGTTCAAATCCCAGTCAACACCAGCACATTGGTAGGAGCATAGAGTGTCCCTTATCACAAGTCTTGGTGCTGCCCTATGCTGTTACTTCCTTTCTTGCTCTGTTATTACCTTTGAAGTGCCTGACTTCTATCATTGCTCTGTCCATGTCTATCATCATTGGGCATCATTTCCCCGGTACTTCTCCCTGGAACCCCTGTCACTTTTGTCACCACCAGTTTGTTCTCTGCCACTTTCTGCCAATCCTAGAAATAGAGAACAAAATCTTTTCCTTAGGGATTTAAGAGCCGTAGAGAGCTTGATCTGCAGGGCAACCACACACACAGGGTTAAATAAAATAGTGGACATTAAGTACTTTATATACATTGTGTTAACTTTCCTTTGCTATCACAAAATACCTGAGAAAAACAACTTAAAGGAGGAAAGATGTAGTTTGGCTCATGGTTTCAGAGGTTTGAGTCCACGGTTGGCTGTTTTCATCGATTCCAGGACATCAGGGCAAGGAGAGTACGGTAAAGCAGAGATGCACACTTCATGGTGGCCAGGAAGGAGAGAGAGAGAGAGAGGAAGGGGTTGGAGAGGTTGAGTACAGCATATTGTTCCCAAGGACACACCCTCAAGGATGCATGCCTTTGAAGTAGGTCCCATCTTCTGCAGTTTCCATTGTCTTTCAATAATGCCATAAAACTATTAATCTATCAATGCATTAATCCGCTGAGGAAGTCAGATTCCTCATGATTCAACACTTCCCAAAGTCTCTCTTCTGAACACTGCTGCATTAAAGACCAAGCTGTCAACATAGGAGTTAGATACAAACCATAGCATTCCACTTCCGCCTCCAACCACTTATGCTCACCTTACAAAACCAAAATGCATTTAGTCCAACTCCAAGAGTCCCTGCAGTCTTAACAATTCTAGTATTGCTCAAAAGTCCAAGTCCAGGGCCTGGAGTGGTGGCTTGGCAGTTACGGTGCTTGTCCAGCATGCACAAGTACACGGGTTCAAACCCCAGCACCCACGAACACAACTAAGTGTCAGAGCAACGAAAGCCATGTGAAAAATAATAAAAATTGATTCTTTCTGTCTCTGTCTCTCTCTCTCTCTTTCTCTCTCTCTCTCTCTCTCTCTCTCACACACACACACACACACACACTCTCCTTCTCTCTTTAAAAACAAATACTCCAAGTCCAAAGTCTCCTCTAAGACTCAACTGTGAGTTACTATAAAAAAAATTATGTGTTCAAGACCACATAGAAGTTACATGACTGAGCAAAGACTTTGACCTATGCACCCTATCCTCAGACCTCATTCTCTTAACCGTTACATAGATGGTTTCCATAAATTACAACCCAAACTGTCTTCCTCCCCAAGGAGAAGATGACCCACATACACATATGCACACACCCCAAGGACTGGCCATGAATAAGTTCAACAGCAACTATTGTACCCAATTTGTCAAAAAAGCCATATGAAGTATAGCTGCCTGTTACCATTACTTCATCTTCCTCCATTGTCAAAGCAAGTGATGCTCCCTAGTTTCCTTAACCATTCTGTGTACTCTCATATGTATTTTCTCATTCATCCTTATAACAACCTTCTGAAGTAGGTGCTAACCACCTCCATTTCTCCAATAAGGAAACTGAGATGAGGAGGGGTTAAACAACTTACGCGAGATCACACAACTTGAAAGGAGATGCTAGTTTGGCTCTGGAATATCCTCCAAAGGCCCAGTGTGTTGCAGATTTGGTCCCCAGCTTGATACTGTCTGGAAGTGGTGGAATCTTTACCAAGTGGGGCCTAGTGAGAGGTCTTCAGGTCACTGGGGGTGTGCCCTTGAAGGGGATAGTGGGACCTCCTGATCTTTCCTCTACTTTGGGTCATGTACTGAAACCTCCAAATCTGTGAGCCAAAATAAACATTTTCTCTTTATGAGTCCCTTTATATCAGATACTTGTTACATTAACAGAAAACTGACTAAATCAGGGGTAGAGCCAAGACTCGGACACAACAGTAAACACACGATGAACTAATAGATGAGGAGAACCCAGCTTACTATACCACCCAGCCCTGCTATTCTGAATGCCATAGGAATTCAGAACAGGCTTACTTAAGAGTGATAATGGGAAAATCTAGAGTTAGCTTAAAAGAAATATGGCTTTTATGTTAGATTTAAAGTTCATATTATTGTATTACTATAAGCATCCCAAAATACAGTGAATTCCAAAATAAATTTGAGCTTATCAATCCCTACCTACTACTCACCTCTGTCTTGCTAGAACACATCCAATGAAGAAACTTAACCTGAAACATCTCTAAAGTATTTGTACGCTTAAATTCAATCCCATAAAATCTGCACTTACCTATTCTCTGAAACTGCATTAATAATGTATAGCCAGAACTTGCAGACAACGTACTCATTGTTACAGGGATTTGTAGTCCAAATATTCCATTTTGTGAGGTTTGATTTTTGCCCAGTGATGGCATTTTTTTTGGTATAATTTTTAAGGAGAGCAGATGTTCATCTATTTGCTGATCTGCCCTGGCCACAAAGCTGACAATGATTTAAACCCAAATTGCTTTCCATCTTTCTGAGTACCTCATTTTTATTATAAAGGGACTTAAAGTACAAATGCTCTGTTGTTCCGCGAGGACTGCCCATATGTCCAGCTCCATTGGTTTGGTTCATGGGGCTAAAACCCTGACAGCAGTTAAGGAGCTGAGTTGTGGAGATGGAGAGCCACAGTGGAGGGACATAAGAATTTCTGGGGGCCTCTCTCTAAGACAATCCAATAAATGAGAATTCTAACCATCAAATCCAGCAAATTGGGGGCGACTTCCTGCTGGGTTCTAGTAGTGCTATGGAATATACACAGAGCTTGCATCTAGTCACCCAGATTATGCCACATGACAGCTGTGAGGCCTTGGGCAAGCTACTTAGTCGCTCTGAGCCTCAGTTGTGTCCTCTGGATGTATTTAATACAGTTGGCCCTCCACATATGCAGGTTCCACATCCACAGATTTGACCTACTGTGGATTGAAACATTTTTAAAAATTGCATTTATACTGAACACATGTAGACTTTTCTCCTAATTATTATTCCTTAAACAATACCGTATAACTATTTACATAGCATTTACTTTATGTTAGGTATTTACAGTAATCCACTTAGGATTTAAAATATACAGAAGAATGTGCTTAGGTTACATGCAAACACTACACTATTTTATATAAAGCCATCTGAGAATTTTGGTACCCTCCAGGGGCCCTGGAACAGATTCCCAGAAAATGCCAAGGGTTGACTGTGCTTGTTTTAAACTGTTGTAAAGTAATAAAATTTGAAGTACCTAGTATAGTGTCTGGCAGAAAATAGCTATTGAAAATATTTTTCAGCCTTTTAATCTTAAAGATTTAATCTTTCAGAGTTGATTCTGAATTTGCATTTTAAATAATTTTCCATCTAAAAGGGCAAAATCCTAATTTAAATGCATTTCTCTAGGAACATATCTGTTCATTTAAATAAAAAAAAAAAAAGGGAATCCTGAAAGTTTATAACAGATGCCAGGAATATCTGAAATCCGATTCTCAATTTCCAGGGGGTTGCCGGCTTAATGACTTGGTGTCAATTGGCCATGTTTGCTCCTCCCTGAAGTTAAAGACTTTGGGGGCTGTGGGATTTGCTGACAGTGTGAGCAGATCACCCCTTTCATTGCACATGGTGGACAAAGTACAGGTCGCCCATGGCCATTGCTTAGTTTAATTCAGTTCAGTTCATTGACCTATGGACAAGGCAGTGCCCAAGGTATTGAAGATAGAAACATGAAAAAGAAAATCTTTGCCCTTGAGCAGCTCACAGGTTCATGGGGAGACAAAAAGATGAACAGAGAATTTTGTGTGAGCTAGTCAGCTCTGTGACTGAAATGTGAATGTGGAGCATTATGGACCTGGAGGAGTCGGGAACAGCTTTCTGGGGGAGGTGATGCCTGAGTTAAGTCTGGAAGAACTCACCCGTGCATGCATGCATCTTCCTTCATTCTAAATGTATGTCAAGTGTTAGCTAGGTGTTAGACATTGTCTGAACACTGGGGTGAGAGTGGTGAACAGTAGACACATGTCCAGCAGGAGCTCAGCAGCAAGATCCAGAAGAAGGTGATGCCCCAGAGGTGGAGGTGGCCTTCCTTCTGCATTGCCTTCCTTCAGTGTCTCTCTTCCCTCTTTCCCATCACATGCCATCAAAATGGTCACAAGGGCAGGGTCTGTGCACATAAATAGGGACCTAACTGATGGCATCTTGGCAGTACTATGTGGATGATCGCTTTTATTTCTAAAACCGCTGGCCCAATTGCTAATCTCTCAGAACAGTGATGAGGCCACATATTGATAACAGCACTCCCACAGTTCTTGGAGGGTGTTCATAATGATTATCTGACTTTACACTGGGAGTGGGGAGGCAGTAAAAATACCAGGTAATTTTTTTAATCCCCGTGAGAACATAAAAACATTGATGCACAGAAGGGCAGATTAGTATGCTCAAGATCACAAAGCTAGCTGTTGGAGGAGACTGGATGAGAGCCCTTGTTCCCCAATTAACAGCCTGTGTCCTTTCCTGATGCTTCTCAGTGACTACAGTAGATGTTTGGAGCGGGCAGGGTGGCAGTGAGCAATTCCTCACTGTGCTAGACTGTCCCAGACAAAGGATCGTTTGAGTGCCTGGTCCTTGCTGGTAGCATCCAAGTGAGAAGCCTGGAGACAACCAAAAGGCCCCTGTAGATTTCCATACACCTCCTAGGGAGGGTGGTAACTGTTCCTGGTGGGGAACATTGGAATCCAAGCCCCTCTTGTTGTGGATGAGAAAACAGGGTCACCAGAAGCAGAAGGACTGCTCACATGTTCGCTGTGACAGACAGCGAACTACTAGACAGCTGTCATTTACACTCCCCTCCAGTCCCATCTGGTAAACAGCAAGATGCTGACCCGAGCGCACTATTCATTCATGTCCTTATTCAACAATAGCTCCTGATTACCTCGTGAACGTTTTGAGCTATAGACTGTGGATGCGATGTTCAAGAGGGACTTAGTACTTGTCTTCAAGGTGTTTTCAGCATGGAGAGGGCAGGGGAGGAGCCCAGGATGCTAATGAATAATTAAAAGACAAAGGGAAATCAATGTCAGGATGGAGTCACACAGGTGACCTAAGTACCTGGACGAGAGCACCTAACCCAGCTTTGGAGGCACAGGGAAGGAGGGATTCTCCAGCACTCACAGCTCTCCAGATCTGGATCATACTGGGATGTGATAAGCTTGTCACTGATGAAGATGTTTAAATGAGGTCGCATCATCAGATGGCTGGGATGTTCCAGAGCCTGAAGCATCCCATGGGAGGTCACAATCGCTGATGACTAATGTCCTATGCAGTCCTGCAGCCTGGGGTTTCTGTTGGCTCCACAGAAGGCCATGAACAGACTGTAATTCCTTTTGCTTCCCATAACATCGTGTGGCAGTGAGTTAGCCCCATGTCAGATGGGGTGCTACAGTTTAATGACATAGTGCCTCCAAAATTCGTATTTTGATACCTAATCACTAATGTGATGACATCAGGTGGTGGGACCTTTGGAGGTGACGAGGCCTTGAGGCCAGAGCCCTCATGAATGAGGTTTGTGCTCTCACAAAAGAGGCCCCAGAGAGCATCTTTGCCCCTTCCACCACGTGTGACCCAACAAGAAGATATCACCTATGAATCAGTCAGAAGGCAGGCTTTCAGTGGACATGGAATCTGCCATGCCTTCAATTTTGACTTTGCAGTCTCCGGAACTGTGAGAAATAAATTTCTGTTATTTATAAGCTATCCAGTTTATGGTATGTTGTTATATCAGCCTGAGTGAACTAAGACTGGGTTATAAAAAGAATTATTTTCTTTATTACTAGGAGTAATATGTTTTTATCCCAAGATATGATCAATAAATAACTGATCAAAAATATCTTACTTTTACCCATGTGTCCTTTTGCACATCAAGTTCATTTGGGACAGGATCCAGCAGCCCCCAACTCTGAGCAGAGAGAGTGGGCGAGGGAAGGGTCTCTCTGGAGGTTATTTTTAATTGGGCACTAAGAATTTTTTCCCCTAGGTAGCCAGAAGAGTGGAAGAGAGCCTTTCAGCTTCAATTTACACTGCTCTCTGTTGACCGGGGAGGCCGACAGTTCAAACGTCAGCCAGGGACAGTTCACTGACAACTCTGTGACAGGGGAGAGAGTCTCAAGGGACAAGGGTGCCCAAGAATTGCAACTGCTTTTCTGCTTCCAGGAAAGGAAGTCGGTTTTCAGCAAACGCTCTGTGAAAGGACAGAACGTGCCATCTCGAGAGCTGCTCTAGCTGGGTTAAAAGTCATGTTCGTGCCACTCCTGTCAAAAGGACGTGGCTTGGAAAGGGGACGCAGCCATTGGATAGGCTGATGGTGGTGGATTGCTGTGGCTTAGCCTTAAACTTCAAAGGATAGAGCTGTCAGCATTAGCTTACCTTGATGTTTCTGTATTTTAGATTGGAAAATTTTTACTCAAACTCCACATAGGCCAGGTACCTATGAAATAATTTAAGGAGTAAAATAATGGCCATCAGATGTATTTTTTTCCCCATTCTCTTTTCTCTCTCAATCACTCACATTCTGTTGATCACCCGAAGGCCTTTCCTAATTCCAAATGCTCTTCTCTCCAGTTTGGCTTTAACAAATCCTTTCAGGAGTGCTGACCTTGGTTTTTCATCAACTTGGTTTTGACCAGGGGAAGCCTTAAGATAAATGGGCTATTTCCTTTGAGGATCTAGATTAATTCACTCTCCGCGTTCAGTGTTCAGTTTAGGATTCCAGACATATCTTGTTATGGTTGTCAAGCTTTCCGCTGACCTCTCACTCAGAGACATCATCACACTGAGGACAAGTTTTGCTCTTGAGAACCCCCTCCCAGCCCCCAGATTTTCAAGATTGCAGGGAAAGCTCTGCCTGTAATGAAGACAGGCACAGCTGCTCACCCACTTTGCCTCCTCTCCACGACTGCGTGGGTTTTCTTTCTGTCCTATTTCTTTTAAAGTTTTCTCCCTCTTTCTTTTATTTTCTTCTTTGTTTTCTCCAACTTCCCCCAAATTCATCTTCTTTTGGGTCAGGATTTCTTAAGGCTTCTCCTTAGAACATAGTTAGAGATTTTGGAGCTCTCTGAATATTCATGTTGAAAGTTATTCCTGAAATTTCCCCCCTAAATAACATTAGTTAATTAACTTTTGCTTAATAATGCATAGGCCCTATAGAAAAAATGTAATATTCACTAAAATTTCCCTATTGAAATGTAACACACAAATTATATATCTTCCTACTACCCCAAAGTGAATACTTAGCATTGTGGTATATTTTCATCCAAATATATAGGTGTATATAGTCTATGAAGAAATATTTATATTCCTTATTTTTTAAAAAAATAAAGAACATCCCAAGTTTCTAGAGATGCAGAGGTCTGAGTCACCCTGTATAAAACTGGGCCAGAGGCAGCTGGCAGGACCCACCTAGACCTTCAACCCACAGAATGAGTGAATGTCATTCAGGACATGTGGCGGGTTCTGTTGCCTTTTTCCACCCTACTTCAGAATCTCCTGACTTGAAAGATACAGAGCCTAGGTCAATTCGTCTAGGGTGAGGCATGAGCACCTGTCTTTTTTTTTTTTTTAAATCCGATATCCTTATGTGACTTCAGTGTGCAGCCAGAGCTGAGGACAATTGGCAGCCAGAGGCTACTACTGTAGCTCCTTGCACATGAGCAACCTGACCTGAACACACCATGTACAGTGCAGGCTTTGGGAGCTAATGAGCTACCTCTCTGCTTGATGTGGAAGGGTGTTGTTGTGGTGAGGGGTGAGGGCGCTCAGCCTTCCAGGAGCTGATTGGCTGGAAGAATCTGTAGTGTTATGTTGTCACCTCACATCCTCTTCATCCTCTTTTTATTTTCCTTCAAGTGC
>PVKS010036844.1:0-19055 GCA_004027875.1 Aplodontia rufa
CCTTGACACTAATATCTGATATGTAATAAAACATGATCATCTTTAATCTTTAGTGCCTTTAAAAAAGTATGACATTTTGGACTATTCAGTGCTTTCTTACATTTTTGCATAAATAAAAGACACTTTTACATTTCAATTGGAATTAAAATTCTAAGGTAAGTATCAATCATTTCAAATGTTTTCTATATAATTTTTTCAATTATCTATGCTATAGTTTTCAAAATATTTTAGTATATGCATTCTACCTAAGTGTGTATTGATTCTTTTCTTATTTTTTGTTTATGCTACTAGTTTCTTCAAGTATATTGAAGAGAAACATTTGCACTTTTTAAATTTGTTTTTTACTTCTTTGTAAGAAAGAATTTTATGTCATGATTTGCACTTGAGCAACATTTTAGATATTATTATTATTATTGTTATTATTATTTGATATATAGTATTTTAACTGTTGCTATTCTCCAATTATTTTATAAAATTTTGATTTCTTTTTCATAGATTCATTTAGAAAAATAATTTTTATATTTTGCTTCTTATTTTCTACTTGTCTCATAATATCCAGATTTTCCCCCCAGTACTGGGGATTGAACCATGGGGTACTCTACCACTGAGCTACATCCCCAGATCTATTTTTTATTTTTTATTTTGCAACAATTTTTATTGATCTAGCTAAGTTATTGAGATGGGCCTCAAACTTGTGATCCTTCTGCCTCAGCCGGTGGACTTTCTGGGATGCTGGGCATATACCACTGCACCCAGTACTAAATAGCTATTACTACAATTATTTTTTAAAAATTTTATTAAGGAGTTGAGTTACTGTACAATTATAAATGCATATAAAGTAACATTATGATATTCAATTTTTCTTAGACCAGAATTACCTGCATATCACCCATATCCTAGTCTGTTGATTCTTCAATTATTTTTGTATGCTAAAAATTGTTAAGAGTTATATTCATTTAATAATTTTCAAATTTGGAAGTGTAAACCAGGAATTCATCAAAAAAGTAACTTATTCTGTTTTACTGATAATAAGAATTTATTTGTGAATGTAATGGCTGTGTATGTGTGTGTTGCACTGAGTTTATCTGTGTAATTATAATTTCTCACATATGTATATAAAATATATTTTCTTCTACTTATGTTTGATCAAAATATTATTTTTTCTTATTGATTTTTAAATTCTTTAAATAACATAACTTTAAAGTAAAATGTTAAGCCATATAACTAGTGCACAAAAAGGCCAAATCTAAGAATGCAATGAATGTAATACGTAAAATTGTTCAAGGTTTATGAAACAGTGCACATCATACATTTTGTTACTATATTCTCTAAGAAAGTTCTTACTTTATGCCAGGAGCAAATTTGCCATTGTGATGGAGTTTGAACTATGTGTCTTACCATTCTGGTTGGAATTAAGCATAAATAGCATATAATAACCATCAAATGCTGACATTATTAATTTCATTTTCTGTCAATTACCCCTGGAGGATTTTTTTGGCTAATAGGGTGCAAAATAAAACTAATTGGTGCTCACACTTCACTTTCTTCATCTGCATTCCTCTTTGACAGCTTTTAAATATGAGTGAGACTCGTGGAAAGTTCAATTTTATGATGTATTTTATTTGACTTATTCTTACTTGAATTTCTTATTCAACCTATAGAACATTCTTTAAACCTAGGGACTTTCATCCCAAATATTTCATGCTATTTAAAAAATAAAAATTGCTTTCCACTTATGGGAAAATAAAGTATACATGCTTTATTCTTCTTGCTAAGCAGGACTAAATACTCTAGACATTTTCTATACAACAAACATGGGCGGACTCCTAAAAGTGGAGAGAAGTCATGTGATCTCCCAAGAAAACCCACATGGCTCTTAATAAATTGTCCAATTCACCCCAAATTATATATTATGTTTACATACATGATTCCATGTATACAGCATTCTTGAAATGATGCAATTTTAATAATGGAGATGAGATCCCTGGTTTCCAGTAAGGATGTGGGCAGGAGGGAAGAGGTTATGCTGATCCAAGAACTGAGAGGTTCTTGTGATGAGGATGTTCTGCGTCTCAACTACATCAGTGTCAACATCCTGATGGCATTGTATGGAACTATAGTTTTGCAAAGATCATCATTGAGGGAAATTGCAAAATTGTAGGTTCTGTGATTTTCTTGTAGTATTTATCTACAAATATGTGAATCTATAGTCATCTAAAAATAATGATTTTTAAAACTTAAACAATATATAAAATACAGGAAAATAGTTTTTGGAGGGTCAGATTATCCAATGAATCAGTTGCTTTCCAAAAGACAACTAAAATAGAAAATAAAAATTCTTATCTATAGTTCTCCCCTGTTTTCTATGGTGGATACTTTCCAAGACTCCCAGTGGATACATGAAACCACAGATGATACCTGTCCCTATATACTCTGCTTTTTCTTATGCAATTATAACTATAATAAAGTTTAATTTATAGCTTTAAATGCAGTAAGAGATTAAAAACAAAAAATTAATAATGGAATAGAATAAATACACTTTAATGAAATTTATTTAAAGCTTATAATTGCTTACTTCCATAATTCTCCATTTAATATTTTCAGACTATTGTTGACCATCGGAAAATGAAACCAAGGAAAGTGAAGCTACGTATGGAACAGGTGCTGAATAGTCCTATCATTTTCTTCTTTTAAATATTGCATTCTTTCTATATATTTTAAGCCAACTCTAAAATATGAAAACTAGAACATGTTTGAAGTATTCATTCAGAAAAATAATATAAAATCAGTGTTCATTCTGATCACAAGATGAAGCAATGTGTTTCAGAAATATTATCGGTGAAGTTCACATCTTCAAAAGCAACAATTTTTAATACAAATGGAAGTAAATTACATTTGCAAAAAATAATGATTTTGATTATAACCTGGACCCTAACTATAAATGGGCTGTCATATCTATGTTTTGGAGAATAAAATAAATCATTTATAAGATCATATCAATTTTCCAGTTGGACCTCATGTATCTTTAGCTAATAAAGTTCACCTTAAGGCCACAGAGTTGCAACACCATGAAGTAGGAAAATTTTGATGTGATACAATAATATTTGCCAGAATCTGGATGCAAAGGGAATGGGAAGATGTTAGTGAAACAGGTCAAGCTTTTGCTTAGAAATATGAGTGCATTCTGGGGATCTAACGTGCAGCATGTTGGCTATAGTTAATATTGCTTTATGTCTATTCAATTTGGAATAGATCTCAATGTCCTTACATCCACCACACCCAAAAGAGTAACTGTGTAATGAAATGCTGTGTTGACTGTAAAGGTCATTTCCCAATGCATGCATACATCAAAGTAGCCTGTTATCCTTGAATATATACAAATTTTATTTTTCCGACCTCAATAAAATTGTGAAATGTAAAAAGAATATAAATGAAAAGGACATAGCAACTGCTGTGCCATTACAGTATATATGTTGACAAAGCAAGAGCTTCCACTCCAGCAAAAGGAGAAAATGCCGTAGTGAGATTATCAAAAAGTAGCCCCATTTATGTAGTTTGGAATTCTAGCTCAATTGGGCTTGATCCTACTTGTGGTTTTATTCCTGTCAAAGAGAATGTCCAACTTGACCTGTGATTCTGTGTTTGACTTTGCATTGGCGGTCATAGTGCAGCCTCTTGTAGCCCTCATGGATATATATTGGTATCAGCTGGGTTTGGAAATCTATATGCACAAATGGAAACATGGAATCACAGAAAGTGTGAGCGTAGTTCTGAACCAGTAGACTCCAATTCTGCATGTTTTGTTTGATGTCCAGATGGTGAGCACATTTTAACAATGACCCACGTTCTCAGGTGATACAGTAAAGTGGGTACAAGAGTTGGAATTACACGGGCTGTACCTTCCACAGTAACAACGTGGCATCAAGTGCAGGAATAGGACAGGTTTCTTGGTAGCCATTTTTTGGATGGAATCTTTCCAGCAACAACAACAACTCTCAGCAGTGTCAAGTGAAGAACACAATTTCAGCAACTGACAGAAATCCAGGTTTACAAAATGATCGCATTTCAAACTCCAAACACTTTGTGGAGGAAGCACCTCAGAATATGAACCACAACCAGGAAATGAAAAATCATCATCAAAAGAGCTGTTGGGATCAAAGGAGGCATGAGACTAAGAAGGCTGCCAAGAAGGAATTGAGAAGGGCCCAGATTGGACACCTTCTTTCATTCCACAGAGGCACCTCAAAAGTCATGGAAGATTTTAATTGGGGTAATTACGGATCCACAGAAAGCATTATCAGATATCAGTATAGACAGATCTTCTATGAGAGTCACTGTGGATGTGGAATGTCTCCACACCCACACCTAATGCTAATCTGCAACTTCACCATTTATCCAAAATTAAAGAAAAAAGAACTGTATACATATGTATTTCAAACACCATAAATCATATGTCTTAATAGATTTATAAATTTAGCAAAAAATGATAGATTTTCTCACTATTCTCCAACATAAAAACACAGCATTTAAGTTTTATTGTAAGCACATATCATAAATTTCTTACTGAAGACATTTTTGGATTAGTACTTTATCAGTGAATTATTGGAATGTACAACTTAAATTATTTTATTACCTTTCACTTAAAGAATAAGTATCACACACACTTTAGCCATCATTAAACCAATCTTTCAGTGATTCTGACCCTGATCCAATATTATATAATCCTTATCAATTTAGATTTTATTAGTATGTACATTATTTCCAAAAGCCATGTTATATTCCAGCATGATGTTTTTCTTGTATAATAAAAGTAAAAATAACTGAAATTATTTAAGGTTGATTTAAGAACATTCTAAATCCATCAAATGGATCAATCCACTAAATATGTTACAGATTCATAATCTACTCATATCACCTCTGAACAATCCTGAAGTGTCTCACATGTGAGCATCTGGGGAAACCTCATATTGAAACCATAACAATCCATTCCTGGTCTCCAAATTCTCATGTTCATCTCTTAATGCAAAATCCATCTAGTTAATTTCTAAGGGTTTCCATATTCTTAACAGTTTGAGCATTTTTCGGAAGTCCAAAATCTCATTTTATATTCAAAGCAAAGTCTTATATGTCTTCCCCTGTAGATATCAAAAGCCAGTTACATATAGTCTAATTGTAATGGCACAGAGTAAACATTTCCATTCCACAAAGGAAAAATAGGGACACAAAAAGAAGGGATGGGACCAAAGCAAGACTGAAATTTAGCTGGGAAAGCAGGTCTCACAGTTCTATGTACAGCCTCTGGGGCACATGGCATCACCAAGTATAACCAAGTTGTCACCAAAGTGTTTGTGTGCCTGTGGCATTAGGTGTTACAGCTCACACAGCCTCTACCTCTTGACTTGTCTCAGCTGGATCCCTGCAGCTTTCCTTAGCAGACATTCCACATTACTTGCATCTCCTAATCTCAGGGGTCTCCCTTGCAGCTTTGACTTCTTTCTCATATATCACTTCCAAGAGACTGCCTTCAGGGATTCTGACCTGGCCCCTTAGGCCTTACTTTCTTCCTTTGAAAACTCAATGGAACCCCTATGATCCACTAACTCCAGAGACTTGCATTCCTGCAAAATTAGCACCAAGGTCTTCTGTCATCTCAAGCAGTAGCCAAGCCACCTGGAACTGTGGATGGAGTGACCTTGGAGTACCTGGGTGGCTGAACTGGGTGAATTAATTCAGTGCCCCCATTTGGAGGAGGTCTTCCCCAATGTTCTCTTCTCACAGGAATTTTACTTTTATACCCTTGAACCTGTGGTGAGTGAGGCCTTGCCAGTTCCTGAGATGCACTGAAGTAATTTTTCCTACTGTCTCTGGGTAAAGTACTTCATACTTCTGGGTAAAGTATGCTGCTTTAGTCATCTGTTTCGATGCTGTGACCTAAGGACCTGACAAAAACAATGTTAGGAGGACAAGTTTACTTGAAGGCTCACAGTTTCACAGTCCATAGGCAACCAGTGCATTACTCAGGGCTCCAGGTGAGGCTGAACATCATGGCAGCAGGCAAGGATCCATGGAACAAAAAGTCGAAAAGCTCACATCATGAAGCAGAGCAGAGAGAGAAACTCCATGCCAGATACAGAATATCTACCCCAAAGGCACACCCCCAAAGACCCAGCTCCTCCAGCCACACCTTACCAGCCTACAGTTGCCAGTAAATCCCTTTATGGGAAATAACTCACTAATTGGATTGAGGCTTTTATAACCAGGTCATTTTATTTCATCCATCCCAAATTGTCACATGTGAGCTTTCTGAAGATACCTCACATTCAAAAAATAACACGTCATCACTTTGACAATGACAACTTCCTTAGCCCTAGTTTTATACATAATTTTTTGCCAAAGTACAAGTTTTAAAAATACATTAGCTTTGCTTTCTGCTCCCAATTTACATAGAAAACTTATCTAAGAACTTCCAGCAAAATCTATGCCCCTGACTAAATGCTTTCCTGTCTTAAAATTTCTTCCATCAGATTAATCAATCCATCACATTTAAATTCAACCTCACAGAAAGTCTCAGAACATGGTTTAAATATGACAACTTCTTTTCCAGAATGTAATACAAACAGCCTCTCATCCAATAAAGTCCTCCTTTCCCTCTGTAACCACATGGGCCCATCTTTACTGTCTGTAGACTTATTCCCATTCTGTACTTCTAAACTCCCACCAGAATCACCCATAAAGCTCTGCTTACAACATTTTAAGTCTTGTCAGCCTGCATCTCTGACCTTTCCAAATTACTCCTGCAAACCATCTATAAAGGGTTTTGAACCTCATGGTCAGGTTAATCATAGCAATGACCCCATTTCTTGGTTAACAATGTCAGTTTTAGTTAACTCTGTGTTGCTGTGACCAAATAAATAACAAGAACAACTTAGAGGAGGAAAAGTTAATTTTGATTCAGTTTCAGAATTTCAGTCCATGGTTGCATGACCTCATACCTCTGGTCCAAGCGAGGCAGAAGCATCATGAGAGAAGGGCATAGCAGAGGAAAGAAATTCAGGATATGACAACCAGGAAGAGGAGAGGGAGAGAGAGAGGAAGAAAGACAGAGAGAGCTCCAACAAATGGATTAATCAATTAATTAGGTTATAACACTTATAATATGATCATAACATCCCTGAACATTTCTGCAGTATCTCAAACATGAGATCTCCAGGGATACCTGTATCCAAACCATAACATGTTTCCAAAGTGCAAGGTTGGTTTAACATTTAAAAATCAATCAATGTAGATCTGCCTTTAACAGAATAGAAATTAAAACACTTACCTTTACTTTAATGAATGTTGGATAATATTGTGATAACATTGATAGAATAAACTTTGATTTGTTAATCATTCTTGATTAAAGTTTTCCTAAAAATATAACCAGTAGAGGTCTTTAGAACTGCATGAGGGAGTATTTGAGGAAAAACAAAATCTATACCTGACATTAGAGTTAATGTTGAAAGATTAAATCCTTTTGCAAATGCTCAAGAAAAGGGAAGAATTCCTAGTTGTCCTCATTTCCATCTGACAGTATGTTGTATTTCTAAGCCACAAAATTAGACCTTAATAGTAAATGATTTGATGGTTCATATGGTGTTCACCAAGGGGGAGCCCCACCCTGTTGCTGAGCTTGTTCAGGGCTGTAGCCCCATGCCTAGAACTTGCCCAGAACTCTGCCCTGGCAGTGGCAGGTGTGCAAAACACTCTGAGGACTTGTGCCTGGACCCTGGACCACCTCTGATCATGCCCAGCACTCCAGCCCCATGGCCACACATGTCAGGGACTCTGGCCCCAGCCCTGGTAGGTATGCAGTACACCTGAGGACCTCACACCTGGACCCCTCCCCACCTCCACACATGCCTAAGACTCCAGCCCTGGCAGATGTGCTGGACTCCATGAGGACCACAGATACCATTCATCCATTGAGCATACTTAACAGGTCCAGATATATTGGTTCTCTTCTCCCCACCAAGGATCCCAAGTTCCAGTGTGGCATGTAGGCTGGTCTGTTGTGCCCCACCTCACATCTCCAGCACCCCAGGACCCAGTGATGCACCCCCTACCACATAGCTCCAACATCTCAGTGGGATATCAAGCAACCCCACCAGGTTCCAAATCCTAGACCTGGAACTTAGATCCAAAAGGTACAACAAAATGAGGCTGCAGGTAGAAAGAGCTTTCTGGAAGAAGGTGATCAGCAGAGAGGCAGCGTCTGACCCAATCCTTTGACCTGCAAAGAAGACATGACTGATGCTTGTCTTGCTTCCACACAGGGAACCTCAATTCACAGATCCAGGAGAAGCTTTTCAAAGATAAGGAATCAAACTAGAAAAAGTTTACCTCAAACTCACAACTGCTCTACCAAGGAGCAATTGATAGGGAGTGAGATGAAAACGTAGAGCAAAGTATTAACAATCTGATTAGAAAAGGGAACAATGAACTAAAAGAAGATTTAAAGGAGGGACTTAGTGAGAAAACTCATGAGATGCAAAACTCTTATCAAAGAAATAGACATAATGAAAAAGGAAGTAATGGAGCTCAAATCTGCAGTCAGTCACATCAGAGGAACAACAGAAGAATTTAATAATAGACTAACTTCCAACAGTTAGGATAGGCTGAGTACGCATGAGTGCACATCTAAGAGTAATTGGGATACAGGAAGAAATTAAAAAGCAAACAAATGGTACTGACCAATATCCCTGATGAACAGTGACACAAAAATCCTTAATAAGATTCTAGAAAACCACATTCAAAAATACATCAAAAAGATAATCCAGGGGCTGGAGTGGTGGCTCAGTGATTATGATGCTTGCCCAGCATGCACAAGTACACGGGTTCAAAGCCCAGCACCCATGTACACATCTAAGTGCAAAGCGACAAAAGCCATGTGAAAAACTAAAAAAAATTCTCTCTCTCTCTCTCTCTCTCTCTCCTTCTCTCTTAAAAAAAAAAAACATAATCAGTCATGATCAAGTGGGGTTCATTCCAGGTATGCAAGGCTGGTTCAACACACACAAATCAAAAAATGTGATTCATCATTTAAACAGAACTAAGGACAAGGACAAAAGCAATATGATCATTTTAATAGATGCAAAAAAGGCCTTCAATAAAATCCAGCACCCATTTATGCTCCAAACTGTAGAGAAGATCGGGATCAAGGGAACTTTTCTTAACTACGTAAAGGCCATATATGACCAAACTTCAGCTAGTATAATACTAAACAGAGAAAAGATGAAAACATTTCCATTACCTCAGAACAAGATAAGGCTGCCAACTCTCATCATTTTTATTTGATATAGTTCTCAAGATCCTATCAGGAGCAATCAGACAAGAAAAGGAAATCAAAGAGATAGAGGAATAGGAATAAAAGTGGTCATTCTATCCCTTTTTGCTGATGACGTGATCTTATATCTGAAAGATCCAAAAAACTCCACCAGGAAACTGCTTGAGCTTATAAACAGATTTAGTAAAATGGCAGGCTACAAGATCAACACCCATAAATCAATGGCTTTCCTATAGGGGAAAAGAAGAAATCAGGAAATTGGTCCCATTCACTATATCCTCAAAGAGAATAAAATACTTGGGAATTAATCTAACAAGGGAAGTAAAAGACCTCTACAATGAAAATTATCAAACAAAGAAGACAGAAACTGAGGAACTGACAAGATGGAAAGATATTCCATGCTCTTGGTTAGGCAGAATTAATAAAATTAAAATGGTCATTCTGCTGAAAGTACTATACAGATTCAATGTAATCCCCATCAAGGTACCAATGTGATTCTTTACATATATAGAAAAAAAAATTCTCAAAATCATTTGGAACAACAAGAAACCCAAAATAGCCAAAACATTACTAAGTGAGAAAGATGAAGGTCGTTTTGAAATACCAGTTCTAAATTTATACTATAGGGCTGTAGTAACAAAAACAGCATGGTACTGGTATCAAAATATGAGCAAAGACCAATGGAACAGAATAGAAGATTCTGAGACAAACCCACAAATCTTTAAACATCTGATCTTTGACAAAGGGGGTCAAAATATAACGTGGAGGGAGATATTTTATTCAACAAATGGTGCTGGTCATTTGCAGGAAGCCATTTGCAGGAAGTTGAAATTAGATTCTTATCTCTCACCTTACATAAAAATTAAATCAAAATGGACCGATAAATTAGGAATTAAGCCAGCAATCATACAACTGCTAGAAAAAAACATGCAGGAGCAACATTCCTGATTATGGGGATAGGCAAGGAGTTTCTCAAAAGGACTCCCAAAATAAAAGAAATAAAGTTAAGAATACATGAGTGGGAGACCATTAAACTAAAAAGATTTTGCTTGGCCAAGGTATTGGTCAAAACTGTCAAGACAGAGCCTACAGAATGGGAGATAACCATAGCCCATGTTTCCTCTGACAGGGAACTAATACCCAAAATTTATAAAGAACTCAAAAAACTTAATATCAAAATCACAATCCTCAGCCCTAAAAAAAAAAAATCACAGATAATGCAATCAATAAATGGGGCAGAGAACTAACCAGAAACTTCTCCACAGAGGAAATTGATGAAGCCAATGAATACATGAGAAAGTGTTCTAAATCACTAGTAGTCAAATGCATGCAAAGCAAAACTACATTAAGATTTCACCTAACTCCAGTCAGATTTGCAAAGTTGAAGAATAAAAACAATAACAGATGATGGAGTGGTTGTGGGGAGGTAGGAATACTACCACACTGTAGGTGGAACTGCAGAATGGTATTGCCACTCTGGAAAGCAGTCTTCAAACTCCTCAAAAATTATTGTTGGATCCACAATATCAACCAGCTCTTCCTTTTCTGGGTATTTTCCCTGAGGAGTTAGAATCATCACATTATAATGACACAGCAAAATCAATGTTCATAGCAGCTCAATTTACAATAGCTAAATTATAGAATTAACCCAGATGGCCCTCACTGAAGGACTGAATGAAAGGATCCAAATGCTGTGTTTTATATATATATATATATATGTGTGTGTGTGTGTGTACATATATATATATATATACATATATACACACACACACATGTATACATAAAGAAATTCTACTCAGCTATTAGAAACAATGATTTTGTGCCCTTTGAAGGTAAATGGATGGCAATGTAAAACTTCATCCTGAGCAAAGTTAGCCAAACACAGAGACTCAAAGAATAGAATGTTTTCCCTCATTTGTGGAGGCTAAAGCTTAAACCCAGGCTTCAGTGAAAGGTTGTGAAACACATTTCACACCAAGCAAAAGTGTAGCTTTGACACATATCTAGGGAAATTTTGACACTTGTGGTGGGGGGAGGTGGGAGGGGAAAAGCAGGAATGAGGGGAGAAGAAGGGAGGTTAGGGAGGGATCTAGGGCGATTATCAACAATACAGCATTCTCTTTACCTCCCCCCAGAAGCCAAATAATACTTATGTGATCATTTAACTCTGGAAAATTCACAATCATACATATATACACACATATGGATACATATTCATACATATATATGGACAAATATAGCTATTATAGTGGGAAATACAGAAGAATCAACAGCCTGGGGTATAGGCGATGTGGTGGTAACTAGATTTGGATCAAATGCATATAATGTTGTTACTTTATAACATTTATGATTGCCAAATATCTCAACTCCTTCAACAAAAAATAAAAGAAGAAAAAAAAACTGAAAAAAAAGAATGTACCAAGGGATCAAGGGATCAAGTATACCTGCTAGGACTGACAAGTTTATCTGTCAAGTTTATAAGATATAGTGTTAATAAGCAAAAATCAATATATTTTCATATGCTCACATGAAATAGTTGGACAATCACTTCAAAAGGTCATTACAATAGGTTAAAAAGCCATAAAATATGTAGGAACAAATGTAGCAAGCAATGGTCAAGAACTCAATACTAAGTTATAAAGGATTGGTGAGGGAAATTAAAGAACACCCAAGGCATCTCAAATTCCTGGATATAAAGGCTTAGTATTTTTAATTTAGTTATTTGCATCAATTATATTTATAGATTCACAGAATTAAAAATATATTTTGTAACAATTGGAAGTTGTGTCTAAAATTTATATGAAAAAGTTATAAAAAAATTTTTAAAGAGAGAGGAACATTGAGAGAGAGAATCAATTCCAACCTTTGGTTGTGTACGTGGTACTGGGGTTTGAACTCACTTCCTCAGGCATGCCAAGCAAGTGCCATAACTTCTGAGCCACCGCTCCAGCCCCAAAAAGTTTTAAAATGTATGCAAAAATATTAAATAACTTAAAGTAGCCAAAATCACTTTTTAAAGCCAATACATAGTAGGATCATTTACCATGCCTGCTTTCAGGACTTATTCTGCAGCTGCATAATATTGGTAAAAAGATACACATAGGTCTGTGCACATAGATGATGTCTTCTCAAATGTGGCCTTATTAAAATTTGGGGACATTATGATTCCTTGCAGAAGGGCACTCTCCTGTGCCTTCTGCATAGGTACATGAAGAAATTTGGGGAGGGGAGATGAACATGTTTGGTACCGTGATTATAGTATTAGTTTTACAACGTATGCATATGTCAAAATTCTTCAAATTGTGCAGTTTAAACATGTATAACTTTCCGAACATAATTATACCTCAGCAGAGTAGAAAAACAAATCTTAAATTGACATAAAATTTAGCTCACTGAACCAAATTATGGTTTTACTCTGTAGCTTTTCAAGTATTTGTGAAAAAGCTCAGATCATGAAACTGTCTGCAGGATAAAACTATTCCTGTATGTAATACTTCCCCTCAGTTAGTTTGGCATTCTTTTCTACCGTGTAGTCCTATTTTGGATCTAATACAGACAACTGCTCCTCAGACAAGTAATGAGGCCTACCAAAATTCTATCACATTTTCTACAGCAAAACATCTGAATTAAAATTATCATTTTAAAATAAGAAATATATGGATGGGCACAGTGTCAGTTTTAAAAATTCCAGAAGTAGGTGCTAAATGCCAAATCCAATTAGTAATTGATTGACTGACATTGCATGTCTCCTCCATTTTAAGAGCCTTCCCTAAGTGCTGAAGGCAGTTTCAATTCTTGAGATATTAGCTAAATCATTTTGTATTACAAGTAATAAAATAAAGGCTATTTGACAAAGGTATAGTCATATGTTAGGTATGAATTGAAACATGAAAAATGTAAATTATGCAATTGAATTAGATAATTCTGAGTATATATATATATATATATATATATATATATATATACATACATGTCAATGTATATATACACACAAAATGTATACTTATGTACATGTATATACACCCCCAAATTTATATACACACACACACATACAATCACACAAAATCTTGAGAGTACGTGGGTATACAGAGCCCATATTTCAAAATAAAAGACCATGGCCTATCTTATGGCAATCCTCTCTAGAACGCGTATCATTTTCATTACATAAATTAAAAAGTTTAATAAGAATTATGTATTGTCAGGTGAAAATCAGATCGTATGTACATTTAGTAGATTTTTACTGGGCCACAAATGTTTGCGTTAAACAACCTCTGCGAATCATACAATGTGACCTGGATTCTGGAATCTGGGGGCAGCACCAGCTTCATTTCTAGAAGAATGGATGACTGAGCTACCGAAGGGAAAATAATAATACCCATGGTGTGAAGCTTTCCAACCAATTACCACACACACACACAAACATCTGCATACACTTCAATAACACCAATAACTTTTTTAAAAAGAAGAAAGGAGTAAGAATTCCTTTGAGGGGACATTAGGAGGTAGATTGTTTATAGGCACATCAGTTTTCTACTGTATTAACACACCACCTCAAAACCAGGGGCTGACTATAATGAGCTTTTAGCAGCTCCTCACTCTGTAGGTATACAGACAGGTCTCAGATGAGCTCTGTCCTTACATAGGCTCACTCACATGCCTGGCAAGGCCCTGGCTTTCTCTCTGATAGGGTGATGGGAGGAGTCATGTCTTTCATCCTGGGGAGACTGGCTTGGGCGTTTCCCCTTGCCAATGCAGAGGGCAAAAAGCTAGTGAGCTTGGTTGCTAAGCCCATTTCCTCTACTGGCACAGCATTTGCTCATTTCCCATTGGCCAGAGCTATCACAAGTCTGAATCAGTACCACACCGGAAGAGCACCACACAGTTGGGCAGCACAACAAAGGGCAGGTCCTTTTCGGATTATTTTGTAGTCTTGATGTACATGCTTATCCTGACCACATTGGTTTACTATTGTCATATATCTTAAAATTGTGTGCCATGATTTCCGTGATTTTTTCTTCCTTTTCAAGAGTGTTTTGGCTTGTCTAGCATTTTTGCATTTCCACATGAATATCACACCAGGTTATCAGCTGTTACAGGATGCCAACTGAACTTTTGGTTAAGGTTGCATTGAACCCACAGGTTAATTTGGGGGATATTAAAGTATTCATGATATTTAATATTATATTTCTCTGGATTTGTGGGACTCCTGCTGTGGTTTAAATGCATCTCCAAAAGTTCATATGTGGGAAATTTAATCCCTAAGACAACAATGGTGGGAGGTAGAATGTAATAGAAGGTGGTTATATCCTGGCAGGGAAAATGGATCCCTCCCACTGAGAGTGGGTTTAATAAAAGGGAGTCCAAGACACTCTTGCTCTCATTCTCTCCTGCCCTTCAAGCTTCCATTACAGGATGAGGCTGCACAAAGGCCAAAATCAGTTCCTGCTCTTTTGATACCAGAACTATGAGCAATGAATTTCTTTGGTTTACAATTAATGGTACTTGTATTCATTTATAAATGCACAAAACAAAGATAGCCATCCTTATTTTTTTTGCAGCCATGGATCAAAGTTTTCAGTAAGCCTATCTTTTGCACTTTTTGGTAAACTCATTCCTAAGTATTTTGAATTTTGCTGGTATTATGAATGCATTTCTTTAATTATTGATAGCTCATAGTTACAAAAGACATACAATTTACTTTTAAATTGATCTTTTTCCTGTGACTTTGATAAAGTTACTTATTTTTTCAGTAGATTTTTAATAGATTTCTTATCATTTTCTAGTGTAAAGAAAGAGGTGAAATGAAGGAAATAAAGAGAGAAGAATGGTGGCTCAACAGTAACTCACGTTTATTCCAGAGAAACTTATGAAGTGGGGCCCAGTAGAGTCTGGGATGTACCTGCTGTTAACTAACAGCCTGGTGTAGATACAGAGGGATGAAGCGGGAGGGGGCCAAATTTGAGTTTTTTTGGTTGAAATGGGAGTTTCGGTGGAGTGTGAATTTTCCAATAAGGGCCTGAGTCAATAGATTTTGAAACAGTGAATAGGAGGTTTGATGTCTTGCTCACTTGAATGATTTCTGGTAATTTTCCACATCCATCATTCCAGACTCTAAAGGGATATAATGAGTTGGGTCGATGATATCAAGTCTTTATCCAGTTAGTTTGTAAATAAACGTATGTATTACTTCTGCCTAGGAAGAAGATTCTCTGGTTATAATTAAAGCAGCCAGAGAGATGATAAGAGATAATTCGCTTCAGCTGGAGGCAGGGTCTTGCAGGGAAATTTTAACAGGAGTGTGGTGGGTGGTCACAGTGTACTTAGAAATGACACAAGTGTACGTTTTGAGTTACATTAAAAGCATCATTGTCTTTTCTTTTAAATGACCATGTATGGCTGTGCTTTAATTATAACTCTCCTGGTAGATGTTTAAGATCAAGTTGCTCAAAACTGACTTTTTGTGTATTCAGAGGATCAGCTGAAATTTCCCAGGAGGCCACTCTTGGGGATGTGTGAGAGCCTCTTGGCTCCTTCAGCCTCCCTCTACCAGTGGTGCCATCTGCCAGGATAGGTCAGGGTCTCACTGACCATATGTGGCTTCTCATGGAAGCATCAATTAGGAACATTTCCCTTTCCAAGAACTGTCCTCTTTGCAGACTGTGCACTGGTTGGTTTAGGGAAGGAAGCCCCTTAATTTTGGCTCACCAAATAGGAAAAGGGCCAAAATATTGACTTTCCTTTAACTTCCTTAACTTTGGTACCCTGATTTTGGTATTAAACATCCAGCAGACCAGTTTCACCACTCTTAAAGTTGTAGTACTGGGCTTTAATTTTAATGTTTACAGTTTTATAGTTACCTATTTTGCTTAATTTTGGTCAGTAATAGTACATGAAGTTAGTATTATATCTTATCTGTCCTGTAGATGATAGCATATCTTGACTTAGGTTTTTCTGTAGGAAATAGTATTTCTGCAAAGTACTAATAGTTAGCAGTTTTAAGTTTTACAAGGAAAATACAAAATGGAATTAACAAGAGTAGAAACATGTTCAGATTTTTTAACAACTATGAACCAAGAAATAAAATTTTATATCACCTGTTTATTTTGAGATCACAGTAATGTTTACAACAAAAATCTATCCTTTAAACTTAACTTTAAATAAACTTAATTCAAGCCTACTTTGGAACCATAATGTGAAAGGATGAGTCTTAACTCAGGGCTATTGACAAATATTAGGTAAAGTGTTTTATTTCTGAAGCTGATCATTGCCTCTTAAAAGTATCACTCTACAAAGTTCTCACGTATCATTTCCAGAGTCTATCTGAATATACATTTAGGAAATAGTTTTATTAACAGAAAAAGACTTAGTCAAAGCAAACAGATATAAATTAGGCTTTCAAATGGCAGTGTGGCCCTTCTATGTCAGATACAATACATGAAAGACAGCATTTATTAGTTACTTTTTCTGTAAAACTATCTAAACTTTCATTTTACAAACTTTTACATAAAATTTAGACAAAACTTGAACACTTATTTGAACTTAAGAGAAACCTTAAATAACTTTAACTGATTGTGACAATTATATTAAATTGTCTGACTTTTTCAATTACCCCTCTTAATAAGATCAAATATTTTATGCCATTTATAGTACTTTAATTAAAACACAGCTGAAACCTTTTTTACTCTTTGTATATAGAATTACACCTGTTAGAATTTTAACTCAGTAATTTTGATTTTGGTGAAGACCCAGAAAAAAAGCAATCTTAAACTCCTTTTAGCATTCCAAGAAGCCAAGAGTGTTTGAATTTATATTTAGCAATTGGTGTCTTAGTTTTCTCTTAACTTGTAAATTAAACAGATGTCTCTTTTCCAACAAACATATTTGAAAATGTTTGTCCTATTTATATTAAATCTAATTTACCCATTTGCTGTTTTTTTTTCCTTTCTCTTTGAGTCACCAATAGGCCAGACATCTCCTTTAATGAAGAAGAGAGAGTGTTTCTTGAGATAAGCAAAATAAATTCATGTATTGCCTCTCCTGCAATTCAAGTTTGACTGGGGATCCCAGAGAAGTTTACAGAGTCCCGAATAGGTTCACCTTGACTTTTGACTGACAGCAAGACTGACATCAGACTTTCAAGTCCTTACTGCCATGACAACTCTAGATCACTTTGGCCCGTGATGACTGGTTCTAATTGTATTTTGGTTTCAGGATCTGTTTTCAAAATCTTCTCTTTCAGGTAATTTGGGTTCCTCCTATTAACATTATTTGGGCTTGAATTTCCTCTTCAGATAATAGGTCATTTGCTGAGAAATGTGACATAGCCTGTCCACTTAGATCAGGCAGACTCCCCAGCAGGTAAATTGCCTTTTGAAAAAGAAAGCATGTGGGGGTCAGCACAGTTGGCCCATTTGATAGAATGATTCTCTTATCTTAGTGTTCCCAACATTCGCATCTCTCTGTCCCCTAACACTGGAGGAGGTTGCTATAAGACAGAGGAAGAGAAAGTGGTGGCTCACTCACTGGTAGGTTGATGGGTAGGACTCTGACTTAGGAGTCCTTAGATCACCCTAGGAAGTTATTTCAGCCTATTATCCAATGAGCTGTTGAGGCCCTCCCTCTACCATGAAGTGAGAAGCTATGAAAGGAGATTAAATTAGAGATGGAGCTTCCATGTGCAATTGATTGGGTTTCAGCCATCTGAGACCCTGCATTCACACCAGGGATTAGCTCTGGCCAGAGAATTAGGGTGCTTCTAAGAGAGAATTTCATTTCTTGATCAAATGGATTTCTGTGAAAGGAAACTGAAGCAAAATCAGATTAACATTCTCTCCATGAAGGCAGAGAGCGATTTTCCCTGAGTCTTGAGTCTGGCAGTCATGTGACTGATAGAGTGTACAAAACTGGAAGAAAAGTGTTAGAATAATTGTCCATTTCACTCATCCTTCTGAAATACTCAGGAGAATCCCTATAACTGTAACACTGAGCAAGGCTGGGTGGGTTCTGTTTTGTAAATTAAAGGAATGAAATCCATGGACACAGAGTCAGATGGAGCAAATTAACAGGATTTAGAGTAATAGAAAGAAAGCAGAACTCCCAAAGATAGAGGAGTCTGAAGAGAGGGCTCCCTTGAAGGGTGTTTTTAATTGAAGAGAAGAATGTGAAAAGTTGAGCCCTTTGACCAGAGAGAAGGTCTGGAGTAGAGATATCAGGCCTGGACTGGAGGCCTGGACATAAGGAGCCTCAGACCATTTGCCATTGCTGTAGAGAGTCTTTAAAAATCTCTGTGAATTTGTGAGTTAAATGTGTCATTTTTAGATCAGTGACTGTTGTTGTCCAGTTTGTAATATCAGTCTTTCAGGTTTGACCATGTCTTGGAGACCCAGGATCTGGATATTTTTGGGAAAGCACCCCAAGGGTGTGTCTCATGGAGGCTTTGGTGGGATCTGGCCCATGCTGGATATGATAGATTGATGAAGCCCCCAACGACTACAGTGAAGAGAAAGTCAACAATCCGTAACAGTCAGATGGAGTCACTCACCCAGTAGGTTATGGCTGGTGGTGGATGTGATGTGATATCCAGCCAATGTGAATGATCTTTATCAGAGCCACTGGTGAGAGAGAGATGAGGAGGAGGAGAAGAAAAGGAAGAAGGAAGAAGGAAGAAAAAGAAGAAGGAGGAAGGAGGGAGGAGGAGGAGGAGAAGGAGAGGAAGAAGAGGAAGAGGAAGAGG
>PVKS010036845.1:0-19051 GCA_004027875.1 Aplodontia rufa
CATAATCTGTTTTCTTTTTTCTTTTTTGTAATACTATTTTCATTTTATTTTATTTTTTATTAGTTGAATATGGAGTTACAATTGAAGGGGAATCATTATATCAAGCAATCAAGAACAAATGTATATTTACATAGTTAACCAAGGCTGATGCCATGTCATGGTCTTCCCCCTTGGGTTCCCCATGGTTCTATGTTTCCCCCAAAAGAACCCCTATGTTAAATGGACTTCTCATGGAGGTTAGAGATCTCCTTCTGAGATGATTTCCTCCATACTCCCTCCCTCTAGTCTCCTAGATATCCTTCCTAAAACCTCCCCCTTCCTGCCCCCTCTCTACATCTCCAGGTATCCCAGGTAAAGAGTCCCCTGTTTGTGTAAAAATTCATACATTTTGAAGTTATTATTAGCTTAGCCATCTAACATACTGTTTCCAGTTGTATTCTAGCTTCCACAAAATTTTTGAGATACACATGAGGAAAAAGAAAAAAAGAAGATTTCAGTTTCATGAAGACAAAGACAATGCCTTATTTACTCTCTAACACCAGGTCCCCAGAATATATTTTTTGAAAGTATATGTGAATACTCAAGTATTGTTTGAAAATAAGTTAACTTCTGTTAGGAACTGAATAATTGTACAAAGTTAATATTGTAGTCTTAACCCCTAATGTGTTGTTATTTGGAGATAAGGCCTTTGGGAGATAATTAGGGTTAGAAGAGGCCATGGTGGGAAGCAGTGGTTGGCGTGGGGTGTGCTGGTGCTGTGGAATTAGCGCCCTTAAAGAAGAGACACCAGAGAAACTTTCTCTTACAAAAGTACACAGAAGTAGGTAGAAGACTGGTCTTCCAGCCTCTAGAACTTTGAGAAATAATCTGTATATTTTAAGCCATTGAATATATTTATGTGTGTGTATGTGTGTGTGTGTGTGTGTGTGTGTGTGTACCAGGGATTAAACCCAGGGATGCTCAACCCCTGAGCCACATCCCCAGTAGTACTTTTTTTTTTTTTAATTTTAAGAAAGGGTCTCACCAAGTTGTTTATGTCTTCACTAAGTTGCTGAAGCTTGCTTTGAACCTGCAATGATGCTCATGAGCCCCTGAGATTACAGGTGTGAAACAACACACCTGGCCCACTGAATCTATTTTCCAATTATAGCCTAAGATGACTAATATTATATTGTAAGTTAGTTTTGAGCTGTGAAAGTGCATCATATACTCAACAAAACAGTCTTGAAGTTGTGAACTGAAATTCTTTGAAGAAGCTATATTTATATTTAAGTTCCTGCAGACTGCTTAACATTCACTGATTGTAACACTGTGATTGTGGGGAAAGTAGAGTGTTTTAAATAAAGAGCCATCGCACCAGAGTTGGGAGAGTGGGGCGGGGCAGTGGCCCAGCAGCAATGAGGGGCCTCAGTCCCCATGATCAGAAACAGAAGTTACTGCTCCCCCACCAACTGGCCATCTGCCTGGGGGGCTCTAGGGAACTGTGATTCACCTCTCCGGCTCACAAACCTCTCGGTTGGTGACCTTCTGCCCTTCTGCTTCCCCTCTTCTCGCCCAAATAGGAGGAGTCTGGGAACAGAACTTGCTCCAGCAGGGCACATCTCTCTAAAGGGGATCCTCTGTCAGCCTGTGCTTGATATCTGCCTCAGGAAGCTTTAAATATACGGGACAGCACGGACTTCCCTTTTGAATCTGAGCTCCTTGCACAGCTAAGGCTTCCTAGGCCTTGACCTCTCTAGTAGGGCGCCTCCTAGTGCTTGCACCTGAGAATCACATAAGCACTGGTATGACCTGGACCATCTTTCATGGGATTCAGTCAACCCCACAGAGCAGCTCTTGGGACTTCCGCAGATCACAAGACACGCAGAGTGGGTCACCAGTGATCCTGAGGAAGCAAGTCTCAGGCTGGACACTCTCCTTGGATCAGTCAGAGACCCACACATCTACACTAGGATCAACTCAATTGTCTACAACTTCTGAGCCCCAGGTCCAAGAAATTTCTGGAGTGTGGGTAGGCTGAAAGCAACCATCTCAGGATTACAGCCCAGGGAGAGCTGAATACTCCCTTGCAACAGAAAATTTTGAGGAGATCCTATAAGAAAAACCAGGCCACCGGACTTAACCAAACTGCTTCTCCCCCAACAAGCTCAACTCTGAAGAATCCCCAACTTGATGTCAGATTTGAAGCACCCCCCCATGGTTCAAAACAGAACCGAAGATCAGTGGAACAGAATAGAAGATCCTGAGATAAACCCCCATATCCTTAACTATTTGATATTTGATAAAGAGGGCAAAAGCATAGTGTGAAAGAAAGACAGCCTGTTCAACAAATGGTGTTGGACAAATTGGACAGCCTTGTGTAGACAACTGAAGCTGGATCCTTATCTTTCACCCTGAACAAAAATTAAATCAAAATGGGTCAAAGATCTGGATATTAAGCCAACAACTTCAAACTTACTAGAAAAAGAAGTAGGGTCAACACTACAGGACATAGAAGTCGACAGTGCCTTCCTCAACAAAACTCCCATGGCTCAAGCAGTAAATCAAAGATAAATGAATGGGATGCAATCAAACTAAAAAGTTTTTGCACAGCTAAAGATCTAGTCAAGAGCATCATGAGAGAACCTAGAGAATGGGAGAAAACCTTTGCCTGATACACCTGGGACAGAGGGCTAATATCCAGAATATACAAGGAACTAAAGAAACTAAACACCAAAATCACAAATAATCCAATCAATAAATGGGCTGCAGATCCTAAAAGAAACTTCTCACCAGTTAAAGTCCAGAAAGCCCATAAATATATGGTAAAATGCTCTACATCATTTGTTATAAGGGAAATGCAAATTAAAACTTCAATAAGATACCACCTCACTCCTGTTAGAGTGGCAAAAATGAAAAATTCTAACAACAGATGCTGGAGGGGCTGTGGGAAAAGAGGAACACTCTTATGCTGCTGGTGGGACTGCAAACTGGTTCAGCCACTATAGAAAGCAGTGTGGAGAATCCTCAAATAATTAAGGATGGAACCACCTTATGACCTAGCTATCCCACTTCTGGTTATTTTCCCAAAAGAGTTAGAATCAGCATATTATAATGATGTGGCTTCCTCAATGTTTATAGCAGCTCAATATACTATAGCTAGATTATGGACCCAACCCAGATGCCCCTCACTCGATGAGTGGATACAAAAACTTTGTACTTATATAAAATGGAATACTACTTGGCCATTAGAGAAGGTGATATTATGGCTTTTGCAGCCAAATGGATGGAGATAGAAAGAATTATGCTAAGCGAAGTATCCCAATCTCAGAGACTCAAGGGTGGAATGGTATCTCTCATGTGTGGAAGGTAGAATACATGGGGAAGCAGTATGTTAGATGGCTAAGCTAATAATAACTTCAAATTGTATGATTCTTAACGAAACAGTGAGATGACTCCCTAGGGTACTTGGAGGTGTAGGGAGGGGAATGGGAGGGGAGAGTGTAGGAAGAAATCCTAGGAGACTGGAGAATGGGAACATGGGGCAATCATCTCAGAAGGAGATCTCTGTCCTCCACGAGATATCCATTTAACTCAAGAGTTCTTCTGGGAGAAACAGCAATAGGGGGACCCAAGCGGGGTATTCATGATATAGCATTAGCCCTGGATAACTAAGTATATATACATTGGTTCTTGAATGTTTGATAATGTTTCCCCCTCAATTGTATCTATATATCCATCTAATAAAATAAATAAATAAATAAATAAATAGCAAGCCAGAATTATTTGGGGCTGTCCTATCCCCTCTAATAAAAATTCATCTTAATTTTTTAATTTGGCCTGATGTTCTCCATTTATGTAAACTTCTCTAAATCATTAAGCCTAATAGACCTCTAGCCTTTCTAGCCTTAAAGCTGTAATAATTTTGTAAGATCACGTCTCAGTCCTGTGGAAGAGATTCCCCCACTTTGTTTTAGCTCACATGCCTTTGCTTCCACCAAAGTAATTGGTGAAAGTATTGATTTATAACTTTCTTTTTCTCTGTGACTATAAGATTTGATGGAACCTCTCCAGGTTGGAATGTGTCATTCAGGATAACTTGAATCCATGTTCTTGGTTCGTGGTCATTTGTATTTGGCTGAGAATAAACTCTTTGAAGTAGAGTTCTTATTTTTTGTCAACAAAGTACAAATTAAAATTGGGATATTGTATAAATCTTCCAACAAAACTGAAAGGGTGAATGAAATTTAGAACTGTTTGTTTAACAGTATCTCATGATAGCATTTAAATTCCCTGTCAGCATTTCCATAGCTTAGTGTTTGAGTTACCCAGAATTTCCACATATAAAATAAGCTATGTTGCTATTATAATGTTAAATGCTTTATGGAAAGAGTGAATGTACCTGTGGGAAACATTTTATGAGAATATGCTTCCAACCTCAGCAATAGAATAGAAAAATATAATTAAAGTGATTGTTAGATGCTGAAATAGTTTATCACCTTTATGCTGTGTTTTTGAGTGCTTTTCCCAGTGGGGCTGTGGTTTTGTTACATATTGTATAAATAAGATGTTTCTTATTTTTCTTTGCAGTCTAAGTATACTTCTAATTTCGAATGCATTCATTACACTTAATAAAAACAATTAATGTATTACAATGCTGAGAAGATTGGATATTGTATGAAAAGAAAATTGGTGCATGGGGAGCGAAAAGGATAGTTTTATTCTCTGTAGAGAACATGATGTGTGAGTTGGTGTATTTATTTTTGAAGTGTTGCAATTTTGTTTTGTCTCGTATAATCTGTTATTATAAAAGATGGCCACCTATCACTTTGATATAAATGGGTTTTCTGGAACAAACCAATGGTATCATATCTTTGGAATATATATATATATATATATATATATATCCTCTTCTTGATTATATTCCTGAATTTATTTTGTCATGAATTCTGTTTCTATAAAATTACAGTGACATAACATTCACAGACAAATTAATTGTGATGATAAAATGATATAATTTGGCAAAATTCTTTAACAAGGGAAGTGTAAAAATCAGAAACACGGGTGTTCGGCACCAAATGTTCAGGCCCAGATGTTCCAAAAGGAGTCAGGCCTAAAAGCAGCTGCAAAGCATTTTTATTGGGAAGCGAGTCCCAGGCAAGTTCCCCCTGGTTGGCCAGAGTGAGTGCGAGCTGGGGAAGTGGTCTGCAGCCCTGGCTGGGAAATAATTTTATAGTCTGGGGTGGGCACAGGAAATTTGGGGGCCTTGTCCTTTGGGGATTGGCTGGTGAGTCTGTCATCATCAGGCCATTGCGAGACACCATTGGGGCATGTCTGCCAGGGTTTTATTGATTGTTCTTTCACATGTGCATGTGGTGGCTGCTTGATGCCCTGCCCTCATACAGCCACCTGAGGGCATGGGCTGCCTGATGCCCTGCCTCCAGCCACCTGGAATTGACCTGTCAAAGAACTCCAGCTATGGAAGCAGAAACATGCTACCTATCAAATCTTTGGCTGAGAAAGCAAGTATGAAATTACATAGTATGATTGAAAATAATAACTTTAAGACTCCTAAATTGACCAAAAGCAAAAACAAATAGAGAAGCATTTATTTGTGAAAATCTTCTAGAACTTCAACTTGAAAAGTAAGAAGACTGCTATTAACACCATTGGCCCTCCCAGTCCTATCGGCACTGCATTTTAACCTGGGCGTGGCAGCAAAGGAAAATTTATCAACCTCCTTGAAAAAGAAGGCAACTTGATTTGGAGCAGAATGTTTGAAACAAAACAAGCAAACAACAACAACAAATGAGGCAGAACCTGTGGCACAGTCAGTGTGAACAGCGGATTCAGTAGGAAACCAAAATGGAAATCCAAAGCTCTGGGAGACTCAGGTTGTGGACTTACTGAGGAAAGTTGCAGACACACTGGACATTTACAACGGAGTCTGGAACTGCAAGTGTCCTGTAAGCTCCCTACGCATTCCTGGCTGTAAGGAACACCGGGCGTACATGGGGGAAGACGGAGCTGGACCAGATGAAAACAAAAACTAAAGCGGGATAGAATTTTTTCCAGTATTGCATTCCCAGGTTAGCATATTTTCATCCTGATATCCTTCGTTGGCAAGAGGCACTCTGTAAGTATTCTTTGGTATTTCATTTAAGAGTTGCTCTTGAAATGCTGGCCTCTGACTCAATCTTCTTCAGGCAGGTAGGTTCCTGTGTCAGTGTCATCACACAGGGATCTGAAGGACATGTCCAAGAGTAGAGGAGACCTATACTTAGAACTTCCAGATTTTTTACTATATCACAGAAAATAATTTTTAAAAATGCATCAGGTATGAGTAGCAAAACAAGAGATTTTTTTACAAAGGGAGAATGCACACTCAAGAATGGGAGCGTGAGGGGCTGGAGCAACGGCTCAGTGGTTATGATGCTTGCCTGGCATACCTGAGTACATGGTTCAAACCCCAGCACCACATACACAAGGAAGTTTCAGAGCAACAAAAGCCATATGAAAAACTAAATAAAAATTGATTCTCTCTCTCACTGCTCCTCTCCCTTAAAAAATTAAAAAAAAAAAAAAAAAGAATGGGAGTGTGAGCAATCACACATGCAGGAGGTTTCCTTGAGTTATCTGGGGTTCTCCTATTTATACAGTAGCTGGGGGCCTGACTAGAAGTGAAGTAAAGACAGGATCACCAGACTTCACAGCAGTTTTTCTTGTGCTTTCACACTAGAACATTGCCCCACCATGTTCTAATTATGTTGCTTTCTACATCGCAAGTCTCCTTAGTGCCTTAAATCTCAACCAGGGGTGTGAGTGTCTTACTTTATAATAAGGCTGGGGTCATGTCTTCATCACCAAAGTCTTTAATGTGCATACTTTTCAAAGGAGCATTTGCTGCAGATGCTCTATGGTTATCCAGCTGTTTTCTTTTCTTTTCTTTTTTTTTTGCTTTTTTTTTTTTTTTTTTTTTTTTTTTTTTTTTTTTTTTTTTTTTTTTTTTTTTTTTTTTTTTTTTTTTTTTTTTTTTTTTTTTTTTTTGCTTTTTCAGCCAATCAGGAAAGAACATAGGCAAAAGGAGGTGGGGTGGAGTGAGACACAGGAGGCTTGGTTGCACACACATTTTGTTTTTTCCGTTCCAGTGGTTCGTGGGCATTTCTTGTTGAGACTCACCTTTCTCTGTATCCTAGCTCAAGGGAAGCACATGACAGACCACAGAACAGCATTGGCTCTTCTTGTCCAATAGCTTACAGGTTTAAGAGAAATCAGTCTCCTGAAGAGAGAACAGGAAAATAAATGAAGTTTTAGATAGAAGCCTTGTGACTTGATGGGACATAATGTCAGGATTTTTCCCCAGACCATATGGAGGCATCTTGAGAAAGGAAAATAGAGTTCTTTGTGTCTAGACTGAGGAGAAAATGAGAATTTGCTTCATAGTAGTACTGAGGGAAGGCTGCTGAGAGTATAGTCACCAATGTATTATAGAAAAGATTACAGGCTATAGGCATAAGGGTTCAAAACACAGCAAAGTTTTCAATGCATAAAAATTTTCGTGCAAATGCCAGAGATCCACCACACCTGACCTGAAAGAACATATATGCGAATTGTTTAGTAATCTGTGTAGAAAAATAACTAAAGATTAGAGAACCCCTTGCTATTGAATCTTAATATGTGTAGGGTATTGGAAACTGGGCAAAAGAGAACAAGAACATAATAACTAAACTTAAATGACATGTGAGTCCAAAAAAAATAAAATATGAAAACTTTGAAGGTGTTTTAAACAAATGAGTAAATGATACTTCTCTGACAATAGAGCTTATGAACTGAGATTTATATCTGTTACGTGGGTTTTTTAAGTTCCAATTTGATAATTGACCATTAATTTATTTTATTAAATTAGAAAATTTGAACTTTGCCATCTCTTTTCAGTATTGGGGAATGAATCTGGGACTTCATCCATGCAAGGCAAGTGCTCTGCCACTATTGTATACTAAGTTCTTTCCTTAGTTTATTTTGAGGTAAGATCTAACTAAGATGCCCAAACTGTTCTTAATCTGTAATCAGTCTCCCAAGATACTGGGATTATAGGTGTGTGCTACCAGGCCCAATTCAACTTCACAAATATAATGTAACCATGTATTAATAAATACTTTTAGATTAAATGTATATACTGTTCCTCTTTCTAACATGGCATTAGAATTGATCAATTTTTGCCATTTAAAAATAATAATTAGAGAAATCAGACATAGTAACTTTAAAGCAGTAAAACCAAAGGTTAAAATCCTATATTTTAAACCTTACTACCATGATACTTCAATGACAAATTTAAGTCTGATAAGATATATAATAATCATTACTTAGATGATTCCACTTAGCAAAACAAAAAAAAAGACAGAAAAGAACAATTTAGATATAATTATTCAGAATATATTCTGAATATTTGGACAGATGGAGAAAAAATTAGCATGAAAAGACTGGATATTTCTAGGACAAAAATGGTTTCAACTGGACATAAATTCATAAGCCTGTAAAAATTTGAAGATTAATTCACTTCATTACTCTCATCAAATAATTAGAAATGGTACAGTGCTCTCTAGGAGAGAACTAATAATAAAAAAAGGAAGACACTGAGATACAACAGTTTCGATTCACACAAATTATTTCATAAGAGAAATTTTTGTACTAAGCCACCAAAGCTGAGCTCCCATATGGCATTTTACTATGTTATACAGATGGCCTCTGGTAGTAACATAATTCAGGAGCCACACGGTCATCACCACACAAGTACAGATTTTGTTCTCATAAAAACTGTTTTGAGAGTCTTCTGACTCCTTGTATCTTTTTTTTTTCTAAAAAGAAAGACACTTTTTGACCAACTGGCAGAGAATAAAAAACAAATCACAGTTCTGCTGATGGCCCTGTCCTTTATGAAAGCTCCCCACTAGCTATAAAGTAAAGCACATATTTTCTAGTTTTACATTCAATATTAATAATTTAATCAGTCTGGGCATGATTGACTATAAAGCACTCTAAATAAAGTTTAAGTCTCATTAACCTTACTAATGGTATAATAATTCATCATAATAAATTTCTGAAGAACAGTGCCTAATGAAAACATTGCCATACAGGGATAAAAAGCATGGATAACTTAAGGAAACACGTAAGAATACGAATCCTAACTTAAAGAAACTAGCTAAGTGACATTCATTAATACACAGGTAAAGCACCTCTCCAAATTAAGAAGGAATAAGAAAGCTCTGACTTATGGGATTTTCCAATTTCTGTGGTGTAAATACTCCCACCATGGCCATTTAGAACATACCAATAGTTCACTACCTCCCCATAAAATTTAACATTTGGCTCTGACAAAACACCACAAGCTCACTCAAACTCATCACCGATCTGGTGACTATTCATAAGAAAAACATTGATCAAATTTCTAATTCTTTCTACTATTTAATTTTGTTATTTATAAAATTGGTCTAATAATCTCTACAGTGTAGTTGTATATTTTAAATGAGATAACAATATATTGTAAAATATTTTTCTGCATTATTATCTCAAAATAAAGACTCAATCATGGTATTTATTTTTATTATTTTGTCAAAAATGCATTGGGTGCTGGTCATATAGAAATTAATAATATGTAATTATTAGGTTTTAAAAAGTGAGCATAATTAAATTGTCTAGTAAAATATAAATATGGAATGTTATAAATCACTAGATCTTCAAGTCAGAGACCAAAATGAGAAGAAATCATAAACATGTTATTAATAACTGTGCTTCCAAACAATATGTTAGCATATGAAATTTATATTACACTAAAATAGTTACAATTCTTTGTATTTCCTGACTTATTCGGAGGTATTCATGATCACTTTATGTCCTGAAATTATTTGAATATGTTTCAATTAGGATAATTGAAAAGAGTTTGCTTTGAGCAGAGGTTAGAGATGAAAGAATGTGAATTAGCAAATATTAGTACTTTTAATTATGCCTAGCCTTTCTAGAAAATTATGGTTGTTTATATATTTTACTGTTCTTGCAACTTATACCTGAAGTAAAGAATCTTACCTGCATTATTTATAAATGAGACATCATTCAGGAATGGTTTCAGACTTTCATTTTAACTCTGATTTAATCTTAAATAACTTTCTCTTTGCCCTTTAATTTTTAGAATTCCATTTAGTTTCTTATATTCTAATGGAAATTTTATTTCCAAATGAGAAAAGAAAATGTTTTTTCAAATAGTTCTAATCTTTTTATTTTTGTGGATTCAGACCTATTTTATTTATTTTTTGTTTTAATTTTATCGAGGAGTTGAAGTGTTGTACAATCAAATATGCATATGTAGTAACAGTATGATATTCCTCTCATTCTAATCCAGAATCACCCCCACACCCTACCTACAGCAGATACAAATGTTTAAATAATATATATATGTATATATACATATATACATTGTATATATGTATACATATATATAATTGTGCATTGTTCAGAATTAAATGCTTGCGTAATATTATTTGGCTTCTCTGGGAAGTAAAGGTAAGCTACATTATTGATTTCCTTCACCAGATCCCTCCTTATCATCCCTCTCTCTCCCTCTCTTCCTCTTTTTTAATTAAATATTTTCCTAGCTATATAAATTCTGAGACCTATCATGCTGTCATTCAAACATGGTTCAAGTGTGTCCCCTAAAGGTTTATGTGTTAAGATTTAACCATCATTGTGATGTATTAAGAGGATATAAAACTAATGTACAGTGTTTAGTGCTGAGGCTTCTGGGAGTTGATTGATTAGATATGTAATCAGAGTGAAAGCCCTCATGACTGCATCCAGGTAGCTCTATTTGAAGAGGGAGAAAGAGATAACATGAAGGATACACATATGTATTCCTTCTTTTATGCCTAAAGCCAATTCAGGACTGCCAGTAAGATGCCCATTGCCAGATGCAGACCCTCAATCTTGGATCTCTAGTACAATGAGCCAAATAAAACCTCTTTTCTTTTACATTTTACATCTTTTACATTCACTGTGTGGTTCTTTCATTAGCAACAGACCAAGGACTCATACACACCACGAGGGTGCAATCAATAGCCAACGTACCAAGAGAGCTAACCTCCCATAAAGCATAGAGTTGCGACATTGGTCACATTAGCATCAGCCTGCCACAAGCTAGATATTGGGCTCAACTGACATTGAGTAATATGAGAGATTAAAAGAGGTTTTGTGGGACTGGAGCGGTGACTCGGTGATTATGGTGCTTGCCCGGCATGTGCAAGTACACGGGTTCAAACCCCAGCAACCACATATACAACTAAGTGTCGAAGCAACAAAAGCCATGGGAAAAACTCAATAAAAATTAATTCTTTCTTTCTCTCTCTCTCTCTCTCTTTTTTTTTTTTAAAAAGGAGGTTTTGTTGTTTTGCTTTGTTTAGTGGAAGTTTCGGACAATACCTATGTTAATAATCTTGAATAATTTTCCAAGTTGTACATGTAATTACATTAATCATGCTTACTTGAAAGATTATTATGAGGACACCAAACATATTTAATACAAAGTATTTTTGTCCTGAGATTATTATATCATTATCTTGACTTTATTTGCAATGTTTTAATTTATTATTATAATGTAACAGAAAAATGTTATCAATCTTCTTGTTATGTATTTGAATAATTCTTATATAAAAGGTACAGCAATATAAATATTTAGAATAGATGCTTAGATTAATTTTTATTATGAAGATCAATGCTTTTCATTAAGTTTTGAAATTCTGAAGTTTTTCATAGCTCCTGGAAACCCATTCTTCCTCTGAGAGGGATCAAAGTGCTTATCTTTCTTATGCACAGTTTACACAAAACAAGATATTATTTTAAATCACATTTAGTAAGAATATGCACAACCTGTTTTTTTCCAATATCATATCTTTGTATTTTATCCATGTTGAATATGAATCCTAATTCATTCTCTTTTATTGCGAACACATTTAATTTTAATTTGTACTCCAATTTTAAAAGCCATTATCTTGTTAATGAAGGTAGTTTCAACACATTGTTATTATAAATAATATCTAATGAATATTTTTTGTACGTCTTCTTGTGAACATGTTCATAAACAGTTAATGTTATGATTTGGGGAGAAAGTAACTGGGTGAGTGGTTGTGAAAATCTTTACCTTTAGTAAACATTGACAAATTGGTTTCCAAATTTGTGTTGCCAAAGGTTAATTCCTCTGACATTGTCAGGAGTTTCTGTGGCTCTGTGTTTTCCCCAACATGCAGTAATGTCGATTTTCTCTATTTCCCTTCCTTTTCTTTCTAAAAAGTTTCCTTGGTTGTTTCCTTAGCTTTTCCTCCCTCCCTGCCTTCCTTCCTTCCATGAGAACCTCCCTCTTTTTCTTTGTCTCTCTCCCACCCTCCTTCTCTCTGTCTGCTTTACTCCTCTCTTTCACTGTCCTCGTGGACATGGAATCTTATTGTATTAATATGTGCATTCGCATTTCCAAGATGCTATGCAAGCCTAAGACGTTTTTTTATTCCCCATCTGTTTTTCTGAGTGGATTGTCAATATTCTTTCAATTACTTTCTCTGCTTGACTTATACCAGTTTTAATTTTTTTTTAAAAAAATATTCCAGGTAATGCTGATAGATTTTTATTTACTGTGAAGATGATATACACAAAAATGAAACTGGATATAATCACATGATCATTTGCAGAGTGAAAACTATAAGTTATGAGTGTTCTACCCTGCACTTAATATCTTTGTGTCCTTTAACAAATTTTCTCTTTTTGCTTTCCTATTACCCTAACATCTCTTAGCTATATTAACAGCAATGAACTATGTTTTACCATGTGTGTTACAAAATGTGAAGGGGGAAGAAAATAAAGTAAAATAAGTTTTAATACTTTTCCTGCGGAAATAGATCTGGTAAGAAAGAGAACCAGCAGAAAAACGTCATCATGCCCATTCAATAAATGTATCAATACATGAACTTTAAGCAGAAAATGAGTATTTATTACTTTTCTATTTGAACCAATTAGAAGAGTTTTTCAAAGGTGACTTTTAAATTTCTCAATGGCAATGCATTATTCTATAAACTTAAAACAAGCAATGTATGACTTTAAATATTTTACTCAAATGTAAGTGTCTTAAAATGGTGTTTGTATTCATATAAACAAAAAAGCCACCTTACAAAATAGATATTTCAGTGCACTAATTATTCTTTTAATGATCTAAATTTATTTTAGTGAATATTTAATTAAAAGACTAGATGAGCTTTACCAATAACCTCTGGTTATTTGATAATTATGTTTAGATTCTGTGATAGTTTATTTTATGCCTAATTTAACAGTCATAAATTATGTACACACCTTTATTTTTAAAGAGAGAGAGATAAAGAATGAATTTTATTTATTTTTCCATCGGACCTTTATTTTTCTGACACTTCGTTGTGTATGTGGAATGCATCCTCGTGCATTCCAGGCAAGTGCTCTAACCTTTGAGCATCTGCTTTAGCCCTTGTATACAACTTTTATAGACTTTTAGTTTTGTTTTTATTTTTTACTAAGATTATCTTCTCTGTGGTCTACACATCACTTGATGACTAAATTTATAATTTAGCAATCCAATTAGAATCTTCACTCTGGAACAAGTAATTGGTTAGAAAATCAGAAATCTGTATTTGAGTTTCAGTAGACTTAAAATCATTAAAATAATCAAACTTTAGGCATTTAGTATATATCTCTAAGTCACTTATGCAGAATACCATGAAATTGCATTTCTGCTATTTTGAAATCCAAGAGTCCTTTAGATCTGAAATAAACAATATAAAGAGGAAAAAAAGTCCAATTAACTTATTTCTGACATTAGTTTATTCAGTATTTAGAGATGTTGCTTATTCTAGTAAAAGAGAAATTTTGTTTTAATGAAACATTCTTCTGTCAAAATCACAAATACAATCCCCAGGGTTGTTCCATTTACAGCCATGAAATTGCTTTTTCTTTGTGTGTTATAATAATGATATAAAATATGACTGATATATAAACACATTCGGGGAGTTATTTCTAGTGCATATGTCATTCCAGCATCTCAAGGTAACCGAAGCCTTACAGATTACGCGGCACCTCACTTTTCAAATGACAAAAATAATAGAGGAAGCCATATCCTTAGATTCCTATTCAGTTTTCACACTTTCTTTCTTACTAATCTAACACCAGTTTTGTTTGGATGCCCCTATCCTCATTAAAATACTCATGTATCAATAGATGTATCAGAATTACAACTAATACAGAAGTCATCTACTAGACAAGACTTCTTAATTTGTTTCCTTTTAAAAAGAGTAGATCTCAGCCATTCACTTTTTGCCTTTTCCCTTTACCTCCTTCTTCCTAAATGGCATGTGTGGTATCAAGAGTTGAAGCAGCTGATGCAGTCAAGAGGGTGGAATGCTAGTGCCAAGGATGCTGAATAATGCAGCTATTTAATGACTTTAATGACTCCATGCCTTTATAGTCTTATGTCTTCTCTCTGGGCAATTTTTTTTTAAATAAGAAGAATATTAAACTTGTTTTAACTAATATAGTCATAATAGTATAGTGGTCCTGGCAGAAATGAACTCAGTACTATTAAGTATTAAAAAAATACCTTGTTTTCACCAACCATAGTATCTGTGATCTATTTATGTTTCTATAGTCACACATTTGCAGATCATTTAGTGTAAAAACCAAAAGCACTAAGGTAGAAATCTTTATAAAGCAAATCAATTATAATTTTGAAATAAAATGTCTTACGCACTCTTTGATGAAAACAACAGACTAGAAGAAATAAAGTCTCATGAAGGCCCTTCTATGAAAGATTGTACAAATTCCTACAACTCTGAGTAAACAGTCTTGACTTCTCTGGCCAACAACAATTTCTTCCTTCTTCCCAGTCTCCCCTTTTACTTTATTTATTTGTTTAGTACTGGAGATTGAACCCAGAGGCACTCTACAATGGAGCTACTCCCATACTCTATTTTATTTTAATTTGCTTATGTTTAATTTTATTTTGTTTTGAGAGAGGGTCTCATCAAATTACCCAGACTAGCCTCTAACTTGCAATCCTCTTCCTCAGCCTCCAGTCACTGAGATCACTGGCCTGCCTCATGGAGCCCGACCTCTCTCAGCAGCTTCTTGCGGGGGGACTTTTGGGGATAAATCTAATTTTCAGAATTTACATATATACATACACACACACACACACACACACACACACACACACACATATATAATTTCATTAAAAGCTTTTTTGATTGTTCAACAAATAAATTTCTGAATAAAAAATGTGTGCAATCACCTTTCACCAAGCTTGGTCAGGACTGTGCAGCTCATAAACCATATCATCGTGATCATCTGGTTTCCGCTGTCCCTGCTTTCAGCACCTTCCTGACCTGGTGTGATCTGCACCGAGCTGCCAACTAAAAACCTTTTCCTGATGCTAATCCTAGTTGTGCCAGTATATCCACTTCCCCTAGTTCAGAGAGAAAGACAGAGAGAGAAAGAGAGAGAGAGAGAGGAGAGAGAGAGATACTTAAAATTGAAATCTAGTATCTATTTGATTTCAGAGAACTCACTCCTTGACCATTTCAGAAATGCGTATTCTATTATTGTTTTCTATTCACCATTGCTGATTTTTTTTGACCATTGTTCCTGTTCGCCTGCCATTTTATCCAACCAAAGCAGACTCCTCTTTGATCACTGGTTTTATATTTGTATTTTGTATTGATCAGGCTTACTCTATTTTTCTACACAAGTGCTTTCCTTCATATGTTCCAATTGCACACATATGTCAAAATAGTATTTACTTGTAACCTTCCTCATAAAGCATTTCCTCATTTTATAATATTTTGATTACAAATAACCCATTTTTTCATTTAATTCTTAGTTTTTTCACACTCTACTGTTACAGTTTATTTTGTCCTTTCCTTTTGCCTATTTACAAAACTACACATTGAAGAATATCTTAAATATGGCTTGGACTGTGAATATCTTTACAATAGCACAGGGCTGTTCCCACTCTGTGATTGAAATTTGGTTGCTCTTGATTTTCAGGTATGAGAAGTCTAAGCTAGGGGCCATCCTACATGTGAAGTACCTTGTAGCCTTGAGCTCCTCTGTAGCCAAGATCAGATTCACCTTGCCAGACAGTGGCAGGACAAGGGAAGATGGCTCATCTTCCTGGAGGGCTGCCCTGAAGACAGAAAGGTTCTGTCTGCCTATGCAGTTATAGGAACTGAATGCTTTGTGTTCAACTTTAAAACAGGACTAAAGAATATTGAAGGCCCCATTTTCAGAAATGGAGAAAGAGGCTCTCCCTGAGAATTTGCATCTCTCTTCCATACCTCATGATGTCTTGGGTTTACCACTTCACGTCTCCATGATTCACTGTTTCATTGCTCCCCTGTTTCATCAACTGTCAGCTACAATTTTTCACATTTCTCTAATTGCATTATTGAAATATGTCATATAAACATAATTTTAAAAAGGATACTTTTCACACCAAATAAGGGAATCTTCTAGGATGGTACTATCATCCATGCTAGAAGGTTCTACTTACCTGTCACCACACTTGAACTATTTTCATCTATAGCACTGAATAAGATCTAATGCTACTTTTTGTTTGAATTCCTGCTTGTGCCATTAAATAGTTTTCAAGGATTACTAAGATGAAATAGTAAGTTTGCATTGTATGATTAAAATATAATCTAGTTGCTAGAACATGCAATCAATAAACCCTAATATTCTTAATTTTTCATTTTTATTTTTTTAAAGAGAGAGAGGGACAGTGAGAGAGAGAGACAGAGAGAGAGAGAGAGAGAGTGAGAGAATCAGTTTTATTTATTTTTTCATTTGGCTTTTGTTGCTCCGACACTTTGTTGTGTACCTGGTGCTAGGGTTTTAACCTGCGTCCCAGTGTAAGATAGGCAAGTGCCGAAAACCCTGAGCCACCACTCCAGCCCCCCAATACTCTTTAAATAAAATATTGAGACTTACACAAATTAAAGTTAACCAGTTCATGTATCATGAAGGAATGTCATTCAAACAATGAACCTTTATCCATCTCAAATAAAATGTAGAATTTTGAGAAATGCTTCTTACTTAACCTCTTATTTGAATCCAATGGGAATATCACTCAAACAAGATATGCAATTAACATGGTCTAAATAGTTAGTCAATACCAAAAGTTTAAAAGAAAACCAGAGAAGTAATTTCACTAGCATTATAATATAATAATGATGCCATAAATTCTACCAAAATATGAATGAATTTGGAAAAGTTAGATACTAAATATGCAGAAATCTTAGACACAAATTTTTATTTGAATACAGAAAGGAATATATAATTCTATGAATGAACGAAGTCGTTTTCAGTTTCTTATCTTCTTCTAATCTAAATTAAATAAGTACTAAATTTTAGAATAGTCAGAATTTGTTCTTAAGCTGGATTTAATGTACTTGAGTACAAAGACTGCTTTATTCATGCGTGTATATCAGGGCCTATTATAAATCTTGGTGCATGAAATATGAAAAATGCATTTTTGAGTGAATATTAATGTAGGAGAAAAGCTGCAATTTTATTGGGAAAAGTGTAATTGTTCCCATCTAATATTCTGTTTCTTCTCTATTTTTCTTGGCAGATGGTGTTCCCATTACAGCACTCATTTGTTATCCCCTCCCCCATTTTGTGTTCCTTTTCTCAGGTAATTACTTAATAAATCATTTATATTTCTCTTTTATACAGCCAATTTTACTTAGACTTACCATGCCTTTATCCTCTCTTGTGTTTTTAATTCTTGCCTCCATTACTGAAAATCCAGTTGGGATACATTTTATTCTGTAACAAAAACTTCTTTTAGTATTTCTCTTAGTATAAATAGGCTATGTATAAATTTTTTCTCAATTTTAATTTAGCTTCATGTGTAAATTGATTTTAAGTCCATATCAAATTATCCATTTTCATTTATTTCTTTAAAAGTATTTTCAATACACTAGGTACTATCCACTTTTTTTTTCATCCTTTGTGTTTGAAATCAAGTTCCAGTTTTATGGCTTATTTTTTGAAGGCAATGTGTGCCTATTTTTTTTTTCTGATTGCTTTTAACATTATTTTTTCTTTTAAGAGAGAAGGACAATGAGAGAGAGAGAGAAAAAGAGAGAATAATTTTTTATTGAGTTTTTCACATGGCTTTCATTGCTCTGACACTTAATTGTGTACGTGGATGCTGGGGTTTGAACCCATGTAATTGTGCATGCTAGGCAAGTGCCAAAACCACCGAGCCACACTCCAGCCCCAGTTTTGTTTTTTAAACAACAATAATTTCACTATAGTTAACTAAATTTGAACTTTTTAGTATTAATCCTTCTTTTTAGAAAAAGAAAGAGAGGTAGAGTGAGAGAGAGAGAAAGAATCAACTTCATTTAGTTTTCCATCTGGTTTTCCTTGCTCCGACACTTAATTGTGTATGTGGTGCTGGGATTTGAACCCTGGTCCTCATGCATGTCAGGCAAGTGTGATACTGCTGAGCCACCGCCCCAGCCCAGTATCAACATTTTAAATATTGTTTTTGTAGCTTTATATCTTTGTCAAAGAGTCAATTTAAGGAGATCGTTCATCAACTCTTCAAATTGCAATTACTTCTTTTTTCTGTCTTGTTCTAGGTCTCCAGTTGAAAATCTACAATCCTCCTTCCTTTTGCCCTATGTATGTTTTACATGATTTCCCATATTTTCTATTCTATTCATGCTGACTTTATGTATCAGTCCATATATTTATACTGAGTTATTTTCCAATGCACTAATATTTTATTCAGCTATGTCTAGTTAGCCACCCCTTTTGAGTAAAAGTTAAATTACTGAAATATTTTCCAGGACCCTTTGATCTTTCTTCTTTTCAACCTTATGAGAGTAATTGCCATTTATGTAACCTTTTGGATTATTGCCTAGTCCTCATATCTTGCATTTTAAAAATTAAGAAATTCTACGTAGGCAAAGGCTAATAGCCACATCTTTTTTTTTTTTTTTTTTTA
>PVKS010036846.1:0-19062 GCA_004027875.1 Aplodontia rufa
TGAGAGAAGTTAGCCAAACCCAGAGAGTCAAGCATCTAATGTTTTCACTTATTTTTGGAGGCTGGAGCTAAACTCAGGCTTGGGTGAAAGGCAGTAAACTCATGTATTGGACCCACCAAGGATATAGCAACACATAATGTAGGAGAACTATAGGAGGGGGAGGTAAGGGGATGGGAGAGGGAGGAAAGATAGGGAGGGATCTAGGGAGACAATCAACAATGTAGGACACTCTTTACCCTCCTGAGAAGTAAAATATTACGTATGCAATCATTCAATTCTGTAAAATTCACAATCTTATTCATATATTCATATATATAATTAATTATATTTGTTAGGGGCATAATATAGAAGAATCAAGAGACTGGGGTGCTGGAAATGTGGGGGTAACTATGGTTTAAGATCAAATGCACATCTATTGTTATTTTATACACTTATTTAAAAAAGAATAAGAACAATTTTTATAAATTAAAAAAAAAACCAGAAGCTCAATCTTACAACCACAAGGAACTGAGTTCTGCATTGTACTTAAACGATTTGGGAAACATTCTCAAGACTCAAGATGAAATTGCACTCCGGGCTAACACCTTGTTTTCATTCAGCCTTGTAGGATTCTGATAAGTGAACCTGTATACCTCTTTCTTAAAGTTTTCATCGGCATGTATTGAAATTGTGAGTGCTATTTTGATCTGCTAATTTTGTAGAAATTCATTGTGTAGGAAAAAAAATAACTCATATGTAAGCAAGCATTAATTACAAGAAACCTAGATAGACTATATTAATATCAAAGGGGACTTTGAGAGAAAATTTATATAATGTAAAATACAAAGAGTGATTCATACTGTAAACTATGAAATTTACTTCATAATTTATCATCACTGCATCAGTAATTATACCAACTGTATCACATTAATGCAAGATGTTAATTATTGGGGAAAACTGGGGAAGATGAGAGGGTATGAGGAACTTTATTATATAATAGTTATTCAACCCAAAATTGCTTGAAAAATAAAGTCTGTTGCCAGGTCCAATGGCACATGCCTCTAAACTCAGTGACTTGGGAGTTTGAGGCAGGAGGATTACAAGTTCTAGGTCAATCTCAACAATTTAGTGAGGCCCTAATCAACTTAGCAAGACACTGCCTCAAAATAAAAAAAAAATAATAATAATAAATAAATAGGCATGTGGATGTAGCTAGGTGGTAAAACACCCCTAGTTTTCATCCTCAATACCAAAAACCAAACAGTATATTAAGTATTTTAAAAACAGATAAAGCATAAAAGGACAAAACTAAATAGGGAAAAATACACCGATCAGGTTTAGGCTTTCATAAACCAAGTGTTTCACCTCTGAACATTCTTACATTTTCTTACACATAGCTTTTGGCAGACACTTCACATCTAACCTATAGCAAGTTCACTCTCATTAGAATGGAAAAGATCAAAAAGACAAAAAATTACAAAATAACAAACACTGGAAAGGATGCGTAGAAAGGAGAAATCTTAAATAGTGTTGGTAGAAATAGAAATTAGTATAGTCTTACTGGAAAACAGTCAGCTGATCCCTCAAAAAGTTAAAAATAGAAATATCATCTGCTCCAGCAACCCAGTTATTGTGTACATAGTCAAAGGTAATGGAAATCAATGTAAACATATATCCAGAGATTAATAATGAAAAGTGGCATATGCATACAATGGAATATTAAAAAACGAATGGGAGTCCATCATTTGTGGCAATATGAATGAACTTGGAGATTATTTCGTTAAGTGAAATAAACTAGGCACAAAGAGTACAGATATAAAGATATGATATAGAATAAAAACATTGAATTTATGGCCTTTTTTTTTTCAAGTACTGGTATCTAAGCCAAGACCTTATGCATACTTGGCAAGCAATCTACAATCTAACTACAACCATAGCCCCTGGTCAATTATTTTTAATGGAAGTCCCAACACAATTAAATGGGGAAAATGGCCTTTTCAATAAATAATGCAACACAGCTATGTTTGTAATAGTTAATTTGGACACTTCCTCATATCATACAAAAATTAACTCAAAATGAATTACAGACCTGAAGGTAAGAGATAAGCTATAAACTCTTTGAAGAAAATGTAGAAGTAAGCATCCATGACCTTGGATTAGGCATTGAGTTCTTAGAAATGGAACTGGAGAGTATTACGCTAATCAAAGAAAAAAAAAACAGATGCAGAAGGAAATAGAAAATATAGATATTAAGCAGGTGATAATTTAGAAACTAAATAATACAGATTTTGTAATTTAAAAAATCACTGGGATATATTTAACAGCAAATTGGAGATGACATGAAAGACAGCAACTTTGATGATTTGGAAATCCAACTGGCATTGAAGTCTAGACAAATGTAGAAGAGGTGCATGCAAAACTGGTCCAAGTTTATAGAAAAATGCCCAGGATATAATAGGAAGTCAACCATCAAGAATCAAGACTGATTATGTGTAAAGAAAAGACAGTCAACTGACAACTACAGCAAAAGGAATAAGACGTCAGAATGATTTGTAAAGGATTTTAAGCAGTATTCATAAAAATACTTCACACTCAAGAATAAATACTCTTTAGGCGGGTAGGGATACCAAGGATTGAACCCAGCTGAGCTTAACCACTGAGCCACATCCACAACCCTGTTTTTTATTGTGAGACAGGGTCTCACCGAGTTGCTTAGGGCCTTGCTAACTTGCTGAGACTGTCTTTGAACTTGTGATCCTCCTGCCTCAATCTCATGAGCCTCTGAGATTACAGAGCTGCACCACTGCACCCAGTTTAGGTAGAAATACTCTTAAACAAGTGAAAAATAAGAACAACAAAAAATTCCCCAAAATAAATATAAAGTATTAGAAAGTTTTTAATAGACATTATAGAACTAAAACATAAAGAAAATTAATTGTATGCGTTCAGTGGCAGTAATGGAAATGACAGAGAATAAAATTAGTGAATTTAAGGAAAGAACAATAGAATTCAAAAAATCTGAATGACAAGAAAATAGGCTTCCTGGGTGAATGAGCCTAAGGAATTGTGTAACGGTAACAAAAGATCAACATTTCTATCAAAGTCCCAAGAGAAAAGGAGAAAGAGAATGGGGCAAAAGTGTTCTAAATTTGGTAAAAGTCTAAAACCTACAGTTCTAGGCTGGAGCGGTTGCTCAGTGGTTAAGGCGCTTGCCCGGCATGCGCAAGAACATGGGTTCAAACCCCAGCACCCACGTACACAACTAAGTGTCAGAGCAAATAAAGCCATGTGAAAAACTCATAAAAAATTGATTCTTGGGCTCTGTCCCCTTCTCCCACTCTGGGGGAAGTCTGCTCTTTTCCCTATGCTTTACCTTCTATAAAATAAAATCCATCTACTAAGCTTGAAAAAAAATTGATTCTCTCTGTCTCTCTCTTTCTCACTGCCATTCTCTCTTTAAAAAAATAAAAAATAAAAAAACCCTACAAGTTCCAAGAAGCTGAATGAACTTCAAACAAGATAAACCCAAAGAAATTCATGCCAAAATACATCATAAATAGACATTTGAAAACTAGCGATAAATTTCTGGAAGTAGCAAGAGAGAAATGACACATCACATAAAGGGAAACATGGGAATGAATAATAAATCATATGAAACAATGAGGCTGGAAGAAAACAAATGAGATTTTTTTAAAAAATATTGAAAGTAGACAACTTATAATATCTCCAGCGAAACTATCCCTCAGGAATTCATGGGATTTAAAAACATTCTGAGCTAAAATTAAACTAAAATAACTGATTGCTAACAGATTTACCCCTAAAAATTGATGGAAGGAAATTCTTCAAGCAGAAAAGAAATAATGAAGGAATTTTGAACCAGGAGAAAGCAAAAAGGATCAATGGAAAGATCAGAAATCGGGGTGTATGTCATATATTAGCCCTTCTTCTGAGTTTCATAATTCACACTTGATTTAACAGAAACTGTGGCATCATCGTATATCAAAGGCGATACATTTAAGTGCACGGAATGTAAAAGGTTCCAAATAAAAATGAGATTTTCACAGTTCCCTAGAAGAGGTAAAATTTTGATATGAGTAGAAGATGATGGTGATGATGAATAGGAGGAGGAGCAGTGTTTGGTGTTCACAGTTCAGTTGTGCTAAGACAGTGGCAATGCTGCTGAAAAGTCAAATAAGGCACCCAGAAGGGCGTACAAGACATGGTTTACTGGGGAAATCCTACAAGGGGAAAATCCTGTGGTAACAGGCCTCCTTCCTTCACAACACTGCTCCAAGAAGAGTTCAGTGGTGATGGATTGAACAAGTAGCACCTCTATCTCTCATGGGGCCTTATCAAGCATTGCCTCCATCCATCATTATGCTGCCCCAGAAGATTATGCATCCATCCCTCATGGCATCTTGTCCAGTGTTGGATTGATGGACAATGGATACTTGTCTGCTCCACAGCATCCATAATTCCACCTTAGTTAACACAAGAAAAGTGGTTTTATAGGTCATTTGATAGAAGCAATGACATCATTATGTTGCTTAGTTTGATCTGTTCCTTGTATGGCTAGCAAAGAGGGACTATTCTAACTTTTATGCAAGCCAGCAGCTTCCTACAGATAGCACTAACTCATCCAGTTCCCAGCATTCATAAGCAAAGGCAATGTCATTCAAGATGGTACTTATGTAGGCCTTCTTAGCCAGGGCCTGCTCTCATTATTCTTTTAACTTCGCTAGGATCCTGGAAGCCAATGGGCATCTCAGGAACATGGTATTCTCTTGTGGAATGACATGAAGTGTGTGTGTGTGCATGTGTGTGTGTATTATCTCCACAGCAACCACCAACTTCTACAAAAACTAATTACATATATCCACTCAAAAGCAGTCTAAGCAAATTGATATGGATTTATTTTAAAAATATCAAAGTAGCACACCAGAAGCTAAGAAATTACAGAAAAAGAACCAAAAGAAGCAAATTGAAAATAATAATAAAGTACTAGATATAACTGCTAATATACCAATAATTACCTTAAATGTAAATGGAATAAATGTATCAATCGAAAGAGATTTATAGAGTGGATAAAATAACATGATACAATATTATATGCTACTTATAAGAAATCACTTCATATCAATAACCTAAGCAGACATCAAAAGTATCAAGGTGAATCTACAATTATAGTTGGATAATTAGACATCCCTGTGTCGACAAAAGATTGAAGCACTGGACAGAAAATCATCAAGGATGTATGGTTTGTAAATAGTACAGTTAAATAAAAGAATTTAATATGCTTGTATAGAACATCACAACCAACAACACATCATGCATCTTTTGTCTTTTTTTAATGATTTCATTAGCATATTACAGTTATACATAGTAATGGGGTTCATTTAAACATATTTTATATGCATGGAAAATAATTTGCTCCATTTCAAACCCCAGTACTTCTACTTTTCCAATCTTCCTCTTTCCACTTGTTCCTCCTCTTCAAATCTAGTGATTTATCGTTTCTATATTTATTTATTTATTTCAATGGTACTTTAGAGATATACATGGAGCCAAAAATCCAACATCAAAATATTTCAAAAAACTGAAAACATACATAGTGTATTTTTCACCTTGATGTAATCAAGCTAAAAACCAAAACAGAAAAAGGAAAAGGAAATCTTTAAACACAGAGAAATTAAAAACACACTTCTTTTTCCTTTTTAAGTTTTTAACTAATAAAAACATAATATTTATACATATTAATACAATATGGTGCAAACTTATATATATATATGTGTGTATATATATGTATTTTAGATACATATATACATAAATTACATAATATTGGAAACAGGTGAAACATATCTAACTTCTCAAATGTTTATCATTTCTTTATAGTGAAAACATTCCAAAATTCTAAATACTTTCTTATGTCTTACCAAGTATGTAATTGTTATCTACAAATACCCTAATTATAGCTGCCCTAGTGTGTAGAACTACTTACTCCTATTTAACTATAATTTAGAACCCATTGATCAACTTTTCCCATCCCTCCCTCCCACCTACTTTCCTCAGCCTCTGGTAACCATTATTCTACTCTCATCCTTTGCAAGATCAACTGATTTTAGATTTTGCATATGAATGAGATAATGTGGTACTTATCTTTCTGTGACTGGTATATTTCACTTACCATAATGATCTCCAGTTCCATCCACGTTGTAGCAAATGACTTTTTATGACTGAATGGTATTCCACTGTGTATGTGTGCATTTTCACTGAAGGACACTTAGGTGGATTCCATATCTTGGCTACTGTGAATAGGGAGGACAGATGTCCCTTCAACATTCTGATTTCATCTCATTCAGGTGTACACCTAGCAGTAGAATTGTTGTGTCATATGGTATTTTATTTTTAACCTTTTCAGGCACCTCTATGCTCTTTCCCATAATGGTTAGGATAATTCATAACCTCACCAATTATGCAAGGTAGACGACTCACTTCCAAGTCATCCTATTTCATGAAATGTCTCAAATGAAATTAAATTAAATCGAAATACAACATATCAATATCTTTATGATGCAACTAAAGCAAATTGATATACTGTTTTACATTAGAAATAAGAAAAAGCCTCAAATAACTGAGTAGTCAACAATATAAAGCAAAAGCAAAACCTAGAAAAATAAACTCCAAGTAAGCAAGAGAAAGAAAATAGCAGGTTAAAAAGAAATTCGTAAAATTTAAAATGCAAGAGAAAATAAATGAAACAGAAAGGTGGTTCTTAAAAATTAGTATAATTGCATATTTCTATTAAGATTAGCAAATACAAAAGTAGAGAATGTACAACTCACCAATGTAAGGAAGAAAAAGGTATCTATCACTACAGATCATGAGGGCATTAAGGAGATAATAAGAGAATACTACATTTTCACACTCAAAATCCAACAACCTAGAAGAAATGAACCAAGTCTTTTCAAAACACAGACTTTCACTCCCATCCAGTGCTGATGTCTGGTCTCAGCTGCCTATTTGGCAGCCATCAAACTATTTGTGTCAGCCCAGCCTCATTGACAGAAAGCACATGCTGGACATCATAATCATTCTGAACTCACTCTGCACGTAGGCACACAGCATCCCTCCCTTTTGAATTCCCCACCTCTTCTTGGTTTAGAACATTGATCTTTCAGGATTTTACCATATACCACTTATCTTGATTCCTTGGGCTGCAATCAAGGTGTAAGTCCACCTTGTGCTTGCTCAGCCCCTGGTGGACTCATCATGGAATGATATCAGGTCTTATCATGGATTCTGGTTGACTATTTCTCTATTTCCATCACTGCAGGTCAACTCGGAGAGGCAGGGACGGAGTCTCGTGTGGCCTTTCTTCCCCTGCAATTTAGCAAGAAATGGTAGCCTAGAGAACAAAACAGACACAGGGCAAGGATCATTGTCTGTTGGCTCACTGATGTTCAGGACATCCTCAGTAAATGTTTGTTAATGCAATGAATGACTGTCTGGAGGGGGAAATCAATATACATTGTGAAAGGGATTAAAAAGAGAGAAAGAGGAGCAGAGGGGAGGTTATGTCCTCTCCATTTAGAACATGTAAACGTAGCCTCCTAGAAAGCTGCTTCTTTGTGTCCTGTAAGCCCCCACAGTTCCCAGAATTCCTCTGTCCTGCCAGAGACAATCAGAATTGCTCCATTTGACAAACTGCCTGAAAATGCCAATACTCTTCTGCTGTATGGTTTACCGAATCAAACAGCCTACCAGGTTTTTTTTTTCTGCATACTGTCAAGACCCCTAATAAATCTCAGATGAAGATTGTGAGATTTACTAATAGATTTCTAAACTCTGTGTCCCCTGAACTGTGATGTACAGTTGCATAATTTATGAAAGAAGCCAAAAGATTGGTAGTAAATGGTATGCAATCACTTTGGCATCTCAGAATCTTATCATGAGGCTTTGATCCTCAGCAACTCTGGGTTGGTCAGGTTGATTAGGAACATGATCTTCCTGCCCCAGAGGATTAGCCTATGAGTGCACTGATGTTAGATAATGACCTGGGTGTGGAGGTTGGGTTCCCCACAGTTGGAATTAGATGCTTACTGCTTAACCTGTGGAATGGAGTGGAGAGAGGAGATGAACCAAGTGGAGTCTGTTGCAAAAGCTCGGGTCCAAGTACTGGAGGCAGCATTCTCACTTAACATCTATCCATGCGCTCAACAAGCTATTACTAAGAACCTACTAAACATTAGGGCTGTGCTGGGTTGCAAATTCTATCAAGATTAAAATCAAGGCTGAAGTTGGTAGGTAAGAAAAATGCTCTTCCAGAGACCACTAAGCCCTCAACCCTAAATCTGTGAATATTTAACTTCACATAGCAAAAAAAGAAAAGAGTTGGAAGAAGTGACTGGTGTTAATGACTTCAGCAAGAAGGAAGGAGTACCGTGCCACAGAATGCAGTGGATCCTAGAAGTTGGAATGACCTCTATCTTATAGCCAACAAGAACATGGAGTTCGGTTCTACAACCCCAGGAAACTGAATTCTGCCAACCACCCAAATGAGCAAGGAAATAATGTCACCAATGGCTTCCTTTCCCTCTTCTCTCTCTCTTTTAGGGCTCTGCTATTCTGTCTGAGCCTTGTTCCCCACCTTTCCACATATAAGACTGACTTGAACTTGAACTTTTTCCTGATCTTTACCTTAAAGCAGTTCTTATATCTTCTCAGACACTGGCAAGTTCAGGACTTCTCTCTGCCCGCAAGAGCAAATTAGTAACCCAGAATGGTTTACGTGTGTGTGTGTGTGCGTGTGTGTGTGTAAGAAAGAAAATTATATACATATACATATATATTTATACATATCAATACAGTATGATGCAAAGTTATATAAATATACATGTGCACAATTTTTTAAAAAATTACTAAAATGAACTAAATTCCCAGTTCTTTGATCCAGTTCCTGAGGTTGAGAGAGACAAGGATCAATTTATTGCTTCTGAGTCCCTTAGCAATTTAAAGGCACATATTGAAGCACCTTCACTCATCCACTCTCACCCCAGGAGAGTCTGAGAAGGTAATATACACACTAGGTATGCTACCATATATGGATGGGCCACACAAACACGCAACTTGTACTAAGGAAATTGCAAACATGGGATTTATGGTTATGATCATGAGCTTTAAGACATAGAATAATACAATACTGTGTAAGAACATCTCCAAAACACATAGCTGTGAAACAGTCATATTGGGAGAGTGTCTAAACCCAAGACTATCAGAGAAGAATAAATCTTCATAACACACCCCAGACATCTGATTTTACATATACAGAAACTCAGATTCAGAGAAGGAATGTTGTCAGGTTAGGAAGTCCTAAGCCCATGCATAATGTTTTTACCATAGCACAAGATTTCTCTTTTGCCTCCACTTCTGGCAGTATCATGTTCACAAGCCTCTAAAGTACCTTTGTTCCCACATAAACTGTACCAAATTCTTCAGGTGGAAATTAAGCGAGCTTTGAAACATGTATGAGATCAATTTCCTGAATCCATCTAGCTTCCACTGGGTTTTACAGCTTTACCTGTGCCAGAATCCGTAGCAGGGACAGCCAGGCAGAACCTTGCATCTGTAGTTATTCCCAGTATTAGACAGAATTCTCGCCTTCACCCTTGATGAGGTAAATGGACATAGAATTTGAGGGAAAGCAGATGTCAGATCTCATGGAACTGTGAATGATCTGGGCAGGGTTGTTGGTGATGGGGCAGCAATGTGAATAGAGCCTGCAAGTAAATTATCCTAACACTGGATACTGAAGTCCTGGTTACAAAGGTCATGAATACCTATCCATTGTAGTGTGGGGGAGACTATAATTAAGTCTCTCAGATTCTAGACATTACGAGCCAGGAATCATATTATGGTCATTCTACTTCCAACTTCTACTAGTGAGGCCATTTATTAATTCATACTCAAGGAGTAGGAATTTCATATGCATTCCCCACTAAACAATGTGAATGCTAACAATGAAATCTGGAGAAGGCACTGCTCAGCCTCATAGGTTTGTTGAAGTTATGTACACTTTGTTCATTACTATATTAGACTTTCTTTCTGATGTCCAAAGACAGTGTCCTAAATATTACCATTACACACATATAGGCACCACAACATAATCAGCATTCAATGATACTCCCCCAATTGTTCATGCCAGGGTCAGACTATAGAGATCATTTGGCCTGACTAGCTCTTCTTAGGTTCTAGTCAAGTAGTTCAGTAATTTCAGCTCTTCTTATTCTGTTAGTCCTCCACACAGAGCTAGAATAAATTGCTCCAGAAAGAACATTTGAGCCACTTTTACATTCATGCTTCAGCCAAAAGAGCTTTGCTAATAAAAATTGCAGCAGTTCTAACTCCTTTATCCTTTAAAAGTTCATCTGTGATAGATCTGTTATCTATGATCTTTCTTACCTCAAGCCAAAGGAAAGATAATATTCTCCATTTCATTTTTCGGAAAATCAACAGTATTTTAAAGCAATGAAAACTTTTTTCTGTATTGCTGTGGAAAATGAAAGCACAAGGCAATTAATAACAGGTCGCATATTTACCAGGATCAGATAAGCTCTGGATTTCCATTCTTGCAGTGTCCGATGCACTCAATTTCCCACAAGTTCCCCCAAGAAGTAATAACAAGATCATTTTGAATAAAGATGTTGCATGTTCAGTTCCAAGCCTAAATCATTCTACAGCTGAAGAAAATGAAGATGAATTTGCATATTTTCATCATAAAGTTAATTTTGCATTCTGTTCCCAAAATTTCTTGTTGACTTACAACAATATTTTTCATCGTGATTACTGACCTCATAACCTAGAGTTATTCCCATTCTAAGAGTCTATCACACGGACTGGAGTGGTGGCTTGGTCATTACGGTGCTTGCCTGGCATGCACGAGGACATGGGTTCAAACCCCAGCACCACATACACTAATGGATTGTCAGAGTGATGAAAGCCACATGAAAGACTGAATGAAATTGATTCTGTATTTCTCTCTCTCTTATTGTCTTTCTGTCTCTTTTAAAAAAAAAAGAGTCTATCACAGAAAATACTGCAGACCATGACATATACACATGTAGGTGTTAATTGTTCCAAGATTTACTAACACTTACATATATAAAAGTATAGGAATATTTGAAAATACAAAGTGAAGGATCTATGATAATATTTTCTCTTAATTAAATCAATGAAGGAAATGGAAAAGACTCATCAAAATCAACTTTTTCAGAACTCAGGAAGTCAATCAATAGCTTACAAAACCCCAGGAAGTGTTTATGCAGGAAAAATATCTGAATTATGTTGAGCTCTGTGGTTTTACCCTAAACCTATCATTACTTTACAGATCAACAGTAGTCTTAAGGAAAATTTCTTATTAGTGGATCTGGACAGAACATAAGGAACGTTATTTCCAAAGAATTTTCATTGTTTTATCTACCTAGTGGTTTCCTGGAAGACTTCATTTGAAATACCTATCTTTATTGATCATTCAATGCTAAATACATTTTCCCAAGGGACAGTAAGTATTTATTAAAACATTTACTGATAACAGTTTTAAAGGTATGGTTAAATGAGACAATGAATAATACTTATGGCAATCAATAGACCAACCAAGAATGTTAAAAGAGAAAACTAGTAAGATGTTCATAGGGGAATGTGAAAATATATGACATATTACTGAAAATATAGGAGGCATATATGTAAGGCCATTCATACGCTCCAGAAAATTCTGAAAATTCCCTAAGGTCTCATTTAGGGACTTGCTATGAGGCTCTTTGCAGAGGTAGAATTAACAACTGCCTTTCTGAATATGAAAGGTATATTCTAACATTCATGCAGAGCTATAAAGGAAATCAGAGACTTCTAGGTTCAAAGCACTTAAGGAAATATCTATCCATCATTAGTTGATCACCCGTTTAACCAAGGAAGGAATTTAGTAGCCACACACAACACAGAATAAAGGCTGCATAGAACCAGATCAGAAAAGACTTTAAGTAATCACCAAAAGCTACGAAATAAACAGCAACAGAAATAAACTCTGGGTAGAGGGGAGACTCTTATTCCAGAGTTACCATATCATACAATCATATGAAATGTGCACATTTGAACCGAAAAAATACAAAATATGTAATGAAAGTTTCAAACTGTAGTCCATAAACAAGAAGAAATTCAAAACAATATTGGAGGAAGATCAGATTCCGGACTTGCTAAATAAACTGTTTAAATCATTTATTTTTATTATATTTAAAGACCAAAAGTAAACCAAGTTCAAAAACATAAAGGAAAATATTAGAACAATTTCCATGAATAAGAAATATCTCCAAAGAGAAAGTATAAAAAATTTAAATTGAATTCTGGAATTGAAGAGTACAGCTGAAATGGAAAAAAAAAAACCACTGTGTGGGTTCATCAAGAGTTTCAAACAGATGAGAAGAAAGAAGTCACAAGTTTGAAAATAGATCAATTGAGATTATCCCAGTGTGATTGAAAGAAAAAATGAATAAAAATAAACAGATTCTATCAGAGATATGGGACACCATGTGGGCCACCATTAAGCATATCAACATCTAGAAGAACTAAAAAGCCATGAGAAGAGAAATATACAGAGAGAATATTTGAAGAGATGATTTATGAAAATTTACCAAATTTGATAAGCACTAACCTACACACCCAAGAAGCTCAATAACTCCAAGTATGTTAAACTCAAAGAGATTCGTATGTGTGTGTATATATATATATACACACACATATAAATATATATAAATATATAATATATAAATAAATATATAAATATATAATATATTATATAAATATATTATATATAAATATATTATATATAATTATATATTATAATATATAAAATATATTATATTATATATAATATATAAATAAATATATATAAATATATATTTTTATTATATATATATAATAAAAAAGCAGAAATACAAAGAAAGAATATTTTTTAAAGAAAGAGAGGGACAGTGAGAAAGTGAGAGAGGGAAATAACGAGTCAATTTTATTTAGTTTTTCATGTGGCTCTCGATGCTCCAACACTTCATCGTGTATGTGATGTTGGGATTCGAACCTTTGTCCTCACACATGCCAAGCAAGTGTTCCAAGCGCCAAGCCATAGTTCCAGGCCCCAAAGATAGACTATTGAAAGAAATAAGGGCAAAACAATTCAGATATCGGGCAATCCTCAGTAAGATTAATAGCTATTTTGTCATCTGAAAAAAAATGAACAACCAAAGTCAGTGGAAAATATATTCAAAGTGTAAAAGAAAAAAATTCAAGAATTATATACACAGAAAAACTACTATAAAATGATAACAAAGAATTTAAGATGTACTTCTAAAAGTACAAACTTAAAAAAAAAGACTGTTGCTAGCAGACTTGCCCTAAAAGAAATGGAAGATTACATAGTAACTCAAGTTAGTATGAATAAATAAAAAGGATTAATAAAAGAGTGTGTGAAGGGAAATATATAAAAACAATAAATTTATACTGTATATCATATCAAAATTTTTATGAGATACTTAAATTTGATTTTTAAAATTGCTCAAAGCAACAACTATAAAACTATGTTCAATGTAAAATGCTGAGTTGTAATTTATGACAGTAACAACATAAAGGAGTAGGTGAAGGGTGCTATATAGGAACACAGTTTATATATACAACTGAAATTCAATTGATAGTAACTATAGCTAGGCTATTATAGAATAATGTGATAACTATAACATTTAGGGAAAGTGTCAAGAAAATAACTCAAATGAACAACTGAAAGCCAAAAAATTATAAAAGCTACATGAATTGTAAAAATTCTTAGAAAAATAAAAACCTCCCAAAAATTACTCAAAAAAGAAGTCTAAATGTCTGAAGAGAATTGTAACAACAAAAGAGAATCAGTAGAAGAAAAATTTCTCAAAGTCCAGAACTAGATATTTTCCCTGGTCTATTCTACCAAATACTTAAAGAATTCTTTAATAATTTAAGTATTCAATGCTTCATACTTAAAGCTAAATTCTGAGCTGTGTGTAGCGCTGCATCACTATCACCCTTTACATACCACCATGGAGTTGGAGAAGAGATGAAGAAACCAACATCCAGGTTATTACTCTGCTTTTCTACCCTAGCATTCAAGAAAGCAGAAGATATGGTATCATAAATCATAATCATGACCCTGCCCTTAATTATGAGGTATGTGCCACAGGGGAAAATGATAGATATTGGAAGAAGGTAGACCTGGATACAAATCTGGGATTTCCTCTTACTAATTATGTGGCACTGGGAAAGCTGCCTCAGTTCTCCAATCCTTCATTCTTCTGACATAGCTAGATCCTGATGCTATGATGAAAAGTATTTAGGACAGTGACTGCTACTTAATGAATGACTAAAAGGTGATAGCTGTCCCTAAAAATTCTAAACACATCTTTATATCTTTAAAAATAAATACAGAAGACCCTTGCAGTTCTCTCTTTTTTTTTTTTAAAGAGAGGGGGACAGAGAGAGAGAGAGAGAGAGTGTGTGAGAGAGAGAGAGAGTGTGAGAGAGAGAGAATCAATTTTATCTAGTTTTCATTGTGGCTTTAACACTTTAACTTTCATGTTGCTATAACACTTTCTTGTATAAGTGGTGCTGAGGTTCAATCGTGCATCCTTGCACATGCCTGGCAAGGGCCGCAACCTCTGAGCCACCACTCCAGCCCCGCAGGTCTCTATCTTAACACTGCCCTAGGTACAGGTTTGATAGAGGCCTGAGATTTTCCAAATGAGCAAATCACAGTATGTTCCACTGGAAAATATGGATGAGAAACACATTAGGTAAGATTAAGGGACCTAGAGGTAGAGTATTGGGGATCTGAAACGTAAGGCTCAATGCTGGTTCCTGTGTACGGGACTGAGTCATCAGGAAACAGTGATATCCACCAAAATGTCAAGTCATGGAGAAATAGCATCTCTGCGTGTAGATGTCTTGGACAAGGTGCCCCACTGGACATAAATGTTATTCAGAACTGAAGCTTGGGGAAATGCTCTGGACTGGAGATAACAATTTGGGTAGAATGGTCATCTGGACAAGGGCTAGAGGTAGTAGGAGAGGAGAGAAAACATTTGAAAAAAGACTATGAGAAAGGTGAAACTGGACCTGGAGCCAGTGGAGGACACCAAACAGAGATAAGAAGAAATACCAGTGAAATCAGGAGGCTGAGGCAGCACGAAGGTGAGGCAGTGAGGCCAATTCTAGGGAGGAAGAATGCCAAGAAAATCAGGGACAATATTTTTGGACACCAAGGCAATACAAGTAATGAGACAGAGAGGATAAAACTTCATAGAGACAAAAGAAGTCAGATCTGAAGGCAACACACAGAGATGATCTTAAGAAAAAATGCAAGAAAATAGCTATGTTGGGGAGCACTTACTCTGTGCTGTTTTAAACTTTGCCTATATGAGTTCACTGAGGTCTAATAACCCTATAAGGTAGGCAGTCTTAACAGGCCCCGACCTGTAGATGGGGAATTTGAGGCCCATCTGGGTTAAGAACACTGCCAACGTCATACCTCAATACAAAGATTTTCTAAGTGTGATACAGGGCCCTTTTAGGGATCCATAATGGTAAAACGATTTTTGTACTAATGCTACAAAGTTATTTATTTTCCCTTTCTCTTTGTTTTCCCATGAGTGTATATGACTTGTAATATGGCAGCTGACTGAAAACAGATGCAGATATGAGAACCCAGATATCTTATATTGTGCCACATAGTTTTACAAAAAGTGTAAAACAATGGCATCCTTCTCATTAACTTGTCTTTTGTTTTAGAAAATATCGCAATTTTTCTCAAAAATATTCATGTAAATAAATATAGCATAAGTTCATTATTTTTAATTATTTAATAAATATTTGAATTTTAAAAAATGAAAGAATGTTAGTGAGAATGTGAAGGGATGGAGAATAAGACCCAGGAGACCAGGTGAGGAGAACAGAGGCGTACTTGGGGAAACAGGGCTTCAGACATTGGAAGTGAAGCAGGGATAATGGCCTAAAAGACACAGACTGGTATGAAAAATAGTAAAATGTTATGAGCATAGACTAAGTATTAAAAATATGTTTTAAACCAAAGGAGTAAAGATTTTATAGGAGAAGAAATTAAACTTACACGAGAGTTAAAGCTAGAATAAGAAAGAAACACTTTTGGCCACAGCCTCGACGGAATTCCACAGACAGATTTTACCGTATATTGGGCAATCTTGAGATGTCCCCAGCTGAGAGGACACAGTTATTTGCCAGGTACTTTGTTTTGTTTTCTTTGCACAAGTGAGTCTGTGATTGAGGAAATTTTTCTGTTATGATTCAGTGACAAGAGAATGATTACCTTAGAAATGTCAATTCTTGACAAGAATGGGAAGAAATGATATTTTGGGGAAAAGGGCAAAGAAGAGTTAACTACTGGTCATCAGGGAAGTTGATATGAAGCTCCCTGTACACAATGGGCATAAGAATGCATGTTCTGAAGTTTTGAAGATTAAATAAAACAGTGATTGAACACCATTGAGGGAGGTACTCAGCCCATGACAGATTATCATCAAATGGTTGTGTTGCTACCTCACCATCACATATTGGCACCATTGTATTTCTAGACAGGAGCCACCTCCTGCAAAGTTAGGGGCAAAGGAACAAGCTTAATCGTATCCATTTTTACAAAACTAAAGTATAATAATAAGTGCATGTGATAGAAAAACTTCCATGCTCTGAAAGTGAATATCTGTCCATTGAAAAAGTTATAATAAAGTGAAAAGTCCAACTTAGAGAGTATATCTATTATGCATAAAGAATATTGATGAATATCAATGAATATTTGATGAATATAAAAAGCAAAAGAACTGCATTTTAATAAAGATAAGAAATGCAATAGAAAATGACCAAAAGATATGAATAGAAAATTCACAAAATTTTAAGCTTAATAATTAATTTAACGAGTGAAAAAAGATCCTGTCACATTTTTGATAAGAGAAATACATAGCAAAGCCACAGTGAGATTCCATTTCCCACCCATCAGACTTGTGCAAATTGTAAGTCTGATGAAACCTAGTGTTGGTGAGAATTTAGAGCAATGAGAATTTTTATAGCCTGCTGGTAAAAGTATAGATTAGCTTTTCAAAATCCCATTTAGTGGAATAAAGCTCATTTGATTTAAACCTACTAATGTTGGGCAAGATTCTCTTTTTGACTATGACAAGTAGTGTGCTCAGGTTAATCCTCATATTAAGGACAATAATAAAGACTAGACAATTTTTTTAAACCTGCTCCAAGTAGGGAAGGGCCACCAAGACTTGAATGATCACTAACCTAAAGGGAAGGAGAACATCTCAAGCCACAGATATGAAGCGGCATTTTACCCTCAGAGCATTTCCAAATTTTCATTATGAAGCATAAAGACCAAATAGAAAGCAATCTGCCCAGATCTTTCAGCAGTCTTGCTGAAATAGTAAGATAGAGATTGGAGTCTAAGGCAAACAGAACAGCTGGAGTCTCAGGGCTCTAGCAGGCCTGATCCGAGCAGCCAGTCCAGTGATTCCAAGAGCTAAAATAGGAGCATCAAGTTGGACTCCAAAATCTAGAAGGAAGAAAATAATTACAAAGAGCAGAAAATTACAAAAGGAAAACAAATTTAAAATAGGAAAAATCAGTAATGCAAAAAAAAATAAACCAATAAAGGTGATAAATCTAAACAAAGATGGAGAGAGAGAATAGAAAAAGAAAGTAGAGTGACCAACATCAGGGACTAATGAATACAACAAACAGATCCCTGTAGATATAATAAATAAATACAAGGAATTATAAAAAATATTGTGTGTAGTTTTTGAAAATCCAGATTAAATGGATAAATTCATTTTTTAAAAAGTCTTATCAATTGTGATTAAAAAGCAGAAAATAAGAATGCATCTATATCTTATGATGTCCATCCATAACTTCTAATATCCATTAAACAAATTGAGCCTCTACTTTAAAAACTTATTCATAAAGGAGATGTTAGGATTAGATGACTAAACTGTGAATTCTTCCAAATATTTAAATTAAAGTAAATTTAAAGCAAATTAAACATCTCATTCCAGTCAAAATGGCAAAAATGAAGAACACAAACAATATCAGATGCTGGAGGGTTTGGGGGAGAAAGGAGCACTAACACACTGTCAGTGGGATTGCAAACTGGTACAGCCACTCTGGAAAGCAGTGTGGAGACTCCTCAAACAATTAAGGATCGAGCTGCCATACGACCCAGCTATCCCACTCCTGGGTATTTTACCAGAAGAGCAAGAATCAGCATATTACAGAGATAGCTACATCATTGTTTATAGTAGCTCAATTTACAATAGAAAAACTATGGGAACAATCTAGATCCCCTTCACTGGATGACTAGATCCCAAAACTGTGATATATATATACATATATATATATGTATATATATATATATACATACACACACACACACACACACACACACACACACACACACACAATGTTCTACTTAGCCAAAACAATGTCATGGCTTTCATAAGTAAATGAATGGCTGGAAATGGAAAAAAATCATGCTGAATGAAACAAGCCAAACATAGAAGCTTAAGGGTCAAATGTTTTCTCTCACATGTGGGAGCTAGAGTAAAATCTAAGCTACGTTGGAAGTTAGTAAAGTTTATTTAATAGACCCACCAAGTCTGAAGCAACACATAAGCTGTGGGGACTATAGCTATGAAGTGGGGAGGAGAAGAAAGGGAGGGATGAGAGAGAGGGAAACAGGGGGTGTTCAATACTGTAGAGTACAGTTGACTTCCATGAGAACCCCAAATTTACCCAGGCAGACAAATCTAGCAATTTCAAAGTTTAAATTATACGTATATGGTCATTAATATCTGTAACTTAGGGGAACTACAGAGAAATCATGAGACTGGGGAGTGGGGGATTGGGGGAGATCCTGAACAAGGATCAGGTTTAAGCAACTCTTGTCAATATGTAGGCCTGTATGAATGTGAACCAATGAATCCTCTCATTTTG
>PVKS010036847.1:0-15000 GCA_004027875.1 Aplodontia rufa
TGGAGAAGATACGGATCAAAGAAACATATCTTAACTATGTAAAGGCCATATACGACAAACCTACAGCTAATATTATACTAAACAGAAAAAAATGAAAGCATTTCCACTAAGTTTGGGAACAAGACAAGGCTGCCCACTCTCACCACTTTTATTCAATATAGTCCTCGAGATCCTAGCCAGAGCAATCAGGCAAGAGAAGGAAATTAAAGGGATAAGAATAGGAAGACAGGAAATCAAAGTATCCCTTTTTGCTGACAAAATGATCCTATATCTGGAATACTCAAAAAAAACTCCACCAGAAAGCTGCTTGAGCTTATAAACAGATTTAGCAAAGTGGCAGGCTACAAGATCAACACCCACAAATCAACATCCTTCCTCTATGTTAACAATAATAGGGCAGAAGAAGAAATCAGGAAATAGGTCCCATTCACAATATCCTCAAAAAGAATAAAATATTTGGGAATTAACCTAAAAAGGGAAGTAAAAGACCTCTACAACAAAAATTATCAAACATTGAAGAAAGAAATAGAAGAAGACCTGAGAGGATGGAAAGGTGTTCCATGTTCCTGGTTAGGCAGAATTAATATGATTAAATTGGCCATTCTGCCAAAAGCACCATATATATTTAACGTGATCCTCATCAAGATACCAATGTCATTCTTTACAGATATAGAAAATGCAATTCTGAAATTCATCTGGAATAACAAGAAACCCAGATTAGCCAAAACATTACTAAGCAAGAAAGATGAAACAGGTGGTTTGACCTAAAATTATACTATAGAGCTGTAGTAACAAAAACAGTATGGTACTGGTATCAAAATTGGAATGAAGACCAATGGAATAGAATAGAGACTCTGAGACAAACCCACAAACCTTTAAACATCTGATCTTTGACAAAAGGGATCAAAATATAACATGGAGGAAAGACAGTTTATTCAACAAATGGTGCTGGACAAACTGGACAGCCACTTGCAGAAAGTTGAAATTAGATCCTTATCTCTCACCTTGAACAAAAATTAAATTGAAATGGATCCAGGAACGAGGAATTAAGCCAGCTACCATACAACTGCTAGAAGAAAAATTAGGACCAACACTCCAGCATATAGGAATTGGCAACAACTTCCTCAACAAGACTCCCAAAGCAAAAGAATTAAAGTCAAGAATTAATGAGCAGGATGCCTTTAAACTAAAAAGCTTTTGCTCACCCAAGGTATTGGTCAAAACTGTCAAGAGAGAACCCACAGAATGGAAGATAATCATGGCTTATGATTCCTCTAACATGGGACAATATCCAAAATTTACTAAGAACTCAAAAAGCTTAACATCAAAAACACAAACAATCTAATCAATAAATGGGCCAGCGAGCTGAACAGAAACTTCTCAAAGGAGGACATTGAGCAAGCCCAATGAATCCATGAGAAAGTGCTCTAAATCACTAGCAATCAGAGAAATGCAAATCAAAACTACATTAAGATTTCACCTCACTCCAGTCAGACTGGTAAAGATGAAGAATAGAAAAAATAACAAATGCTGGAGGACTTGTGGAGAGATAGGAACACTAGCACACTGTTGGTGGAACTGCAGACCGACCGGTACAGCCCTCTGGAAAGCAGTGTGGAGGCTCCTCAAAAAATTAGGGATAGATATGACACAGCTATCCCTCTTCTGGGTATTTTCCCAGAGGAGTTAGAATCAACTCATAGCAGCTCAATTTACAATAGCTACATTATGGATCCAACCCAGATACCCCTCACTGGATGAATGGATCCAAAAGCTGTGGTTTACACACACACACACACACACACACACACACACACACACACACACACAAATGGAGCTATTAGAAACAATGATATTGCAGCCTTGGATTGTAAATGAATGGCAATGGAAGAAATCATGCTGAGCAAAATTAGGCAAATCCAGAGAGTCAAGAGTCAAATGTTTCCCCTCATTCGTGGAGGCTGGAGTTAAACCCAGGCTTGGGTGAAAGGTCAAGCTCATGCACTAAACTCACCAAAGTCAAAGCAACACATAATCTACAGGAACCACAAATATGTAATGGGGGGGAGGGGGAGGAAAGAGGCCAGAGGGAGGGGAGAGGGAGGGATCTAAAGAGGGAATCAACAATGTGGCTTACTCTTTTTTATTTTTTAAGCAAGAGGGACAGTAAAGGAGAGAAGAAAAGAAATCAACTTTATTTAGTTTTTCATGTAACTTTCATTGCTCCAACTTTGTTGTGTACGTGGTGCTGGGGTTCGAACCCACGTACTAGTGCGTGCCAGGCAAATGCCGTAACCACTGAGCCACCGCTCCAGCCTGTGTAGCTTACTCTTTCCTGACCTGAGAAGCCAAATAATACTTATGCAATTATTTAATTCTGAATAAAAATAAAAATAAAATGGGAACCTATAAAAATAAGAAATTAAATCAAAAAATTAAAAATAAAATTCAATAATGGGGGTGAGGAGATAACTCCAGCAGACGTACCAGCGAAGGTCACCTAACAGAGCTGCATCTGAAGGACAAGGAGGGGACCACCAAGCCAACAGGCAGGGGGCACACACAGGCCTGGGAGAGGGAAGGGCTGGCTTGGTGTCGCTAAGTCTTCTGAAAGTTCATTAGAAAGATGGAAACTTTTAACAGAATCCCACCGTAATAAGCAGCCCTGATATAAGGTGACTCAAAATAAAAAAAACAACTAAAAATCCAATAGTGTGTTCACATTTTTACCCATTTGCATATTGACAGTGCACCTGAAATTTGGTCTAAAGAGTCGGACTCTCGGGCTTTCTTCATCCCCCACACTAAGAGATGCAAACGTGTCAGGGTCAGACCGCACTCAGGTACAGGCTTCAGAACCACATCAGTTGGGCAGGGGTTCTCCCAGGTCTCTGTCCTAGGTTTTCCCAAGGCATGGGGACAATGTGACAACTGGCTTCCCAAGAGGCTGAAGGAACAAGGGTGAGAGACTGGCTACCCGGCTGGGGCCGCTTTGGATTCTCCCTGAGCTCCACAGAGAGCCCTGGGAGAGCCCCGGGGAGTTTGGAGGAGGAGGGAAGAGTCTTGATCTGATTTAGATTCATTTCCAAAGCTCACTCAGGGTCCTGCCCAGAAAAGTGGGGCCCCATGAAAGGGTATTGCAGGGACCATGCAAGGGACCGTGTGGGCTCTGAAACTGATGGTGGCAGTGAAGACGTAGACAGGCCAGTGCATCTGGAAGACAGACACCCAGTGTCCTCACGCATTTCTGGAAGCTGACACGTTGATGTCGTGGAAGAAGAAAGCAGAATGGAGGTGACCAGAAGGAGGGAGAGAGGCAGAGAGAGGACGGCTGCCAGGTGCAGACTGCAATTGGAATGGGGGGATCATTTCCAATGCTCTGCACACAGTAGGGTAACTTGGGTTGACAACAATTAATTACATATTTCAAAATAACTCGTAGAGAGGGTTTTGTAAGTTCCCAGCACGAAGAAATGGTAAACGTTGAAGGAGTTGTATGCCAATTACTCTGACCTACTCATGACACATGATGTGCATCTACTAAAACGTCATGCTGTACCCCATAAAAATGTTCAATTACTATGAGTCAATTAAAATTTTTAAATAATTAAGCACTCTTAAAAAAATGAGTAAGACAAAAGAGAAAGAGAGAGAAGCTGTCTGGTGTGGATGGAGGAAGCAGGGCATGGGGGCAGGTTAAGACCCAGGGGCTCCATGGTGAGCCAAGGAGGATTTGGGGCAGGGAGAAATTCCAACAGCCAACCAGCAGTAACGATGATCACTATAAGGACCGTGATAAGAGTTCATTCACAGCGCACCTGACGGTTTACAAAGAGCTTTCATGAGCACGAACTCTCTGCCCCATTCTAAATTAAAAGAACTCATTACTCATTGGAAGATTCCTACAAGGACAAAGGACAAACCATTCCACACCCATCAGCCCTGTTAATGTTCAGCTGCAAATCCTCCCGAATCTTTTTCTATGCATCTTTCTTTAAGGGGGAAAAAATGTTGTAAGACAATCTAAAAGAGAGAGAGGGAGGGAGGGAGGGGGGAGAAGAGAGAATCGATTTCTATTTAGTTTTTCATGTGGCTTTCATTGCTCTGACACTTTACTGTGTACTGGGGTTTGAACCTGCGACCTCAAGCATGCCAGGCAAGCACTATAACTGCTGAGCCACTGCTCCAGCCCCTTGTAAGACAATGGAAAGGGTTGTCATTTGTTTTCTTCATACTCAACTGGGACTGTTCTACGTAGTAATTTTTTAACTCTGGGCACACAATGCGTCCTTATCTACAAAACTGCAGAGACGAAGAAGACCCAAGGTCAAGGCAGGATGGGTCACTGGAAGTTGAAATCTGATCGCGGGACCTCAGCCATCTTGACATCTGGGGCACACAGAGGCAGACGCTCGGACCCACACCCATCCATCAAGGAGGAATAGATGCTGCAACAAGGACTCGTTCTCATGATGGTCTCCCTCCCCCAGTCTTACCAGAACATTCTACCAAGGTCACCATCACCGTGACATCCACTCTCAAATACGTGCGCACATCAGACAGCAACTAAAGGCATGCTCTGACCCCAGATGACTCGGGCTTCAGATGTGTCCCCACCCCACTCACCGGCTCAGGTAGGAACAGAGACTGAAGCCCCATGACTTCTCCATCATCACCCGCTAAGGTCTGGATTGATGCAAATTCAAACCCGTTGTCAAATCAGCCTATGTAAAACATGCTAAAGAGAGAAAGTGGGTGTTTGTAGCCACCCTACACTTCCACTGCAATATGAGGCCACTCTGGCTGTTACCCCTGTACTCACTGCCCTCCCTGAGCGAAATGGAAAGAATCCAGGCCTGGGAATCAGAGGAAACAGATTAGGATTCCAGATTCACCACTGACCAGCTCTGTGGCTTTGGGCAGGTTGCTTAACCTCTCTGAGCCTTACTTCAGGTATTCACAGTCTTCTTGTAGGGTGCAGAGGTGATTAAATATTATCACTCATTTTATCCATTTATTTCACAACTATGTGAAACCTCTTGTGCACTGGGCACTGTCCTAGGCACTGGACAGAGGAAAAGAATGCAATGGAGGAAAATCCCTGTCTTCATGAAGCTGAAATTCTGAGCGTGGAAACGGAAGAAATGGGGTGAACACTGTCATGTAGGATTCACGACAGTTTGTAGGTGGAATGTCAGTGATAATAAAGGCTACAGAGGAAAGAAGGTCATGCAGAAAATAAAGAAATGCGGGCGGGGGGGCGCAGGGAGGGCTGGAGCAGTGGCTCAGTGGTTCAGGCGCTTGTCTGGCATGCATGAGGACGCGGGTTCAAACCCCAGCACCCACGTACACAACTAAGTGTCAGAGCAACGAAAGCCACGTGAAAAGCTAGATGAAATTGATATTCTCTCTCTCTCTCTCTCTCTCTCTCTCTCTCTCTCTCACTGTCCCTAGTAAGTCAACAAGTCAAACCCCCAGATTGAGCCTGGGCTGGGACGATGACGCAGGCAAATGGGGTGCGATGGCTGGGCCTGGATAGAAAAGCTCACTCGGGATGCTGTCCCCAGGCTGTGCAGCCCCCACGCCTGCGTATCTGTCCATCTTCCCCTGCTCTCAAGGGGCTCACGGTCCTGTGGGAAAGATCTACACGCAAAGGCGCTGGTGCTGCCATTACATTCCCAGGGATGGAGCCCTAAGGACTGAGAGCAGGGTTCGAATGCGTGTGTGCACAGCTCCCCAGCAGCACAGCTCCCCAGCAGCACCGTTCGCAGAGCCAAGCGGGAGAAGGTAGCAAGGAAAGAGGGGCGAAACATGGTGCGCCCATCCGAACGCAGAGGCAGCCCCAGCAAGGAGCCCCGCACCGATCACCGCTGCAAGCCGGGTACGCCTGGAGACAGTGAGAAAGACGCAGACTCGGAAGCTTAGTGTGGACAATTCCATCCTAGGGAACGTGGAAAAGAGGCAAATCTACACAGAGAGCAGGCTAGTGGCCACCAGAGGCCGGAGGCAGTGGAGGACAGGGAGCGGCCATCACTAGGTCTAGGGTTTTCCTTCGGAGTAATGAAGATGTTCTGGAACCAGGTAAAGGTGTTGCCTTCTCAACACTGAATGTGCTAACTGCCACGGAAGGGTTCGCTTTTAAACAGTGTCTTGTATGTTATATGAACACCACTTGGATAGAGAAAATCTGTAAGTTCAGTTCCATCCGTGGATTCCTGTGCATGTCAGAAACTTCAGGAGCACACAGGTGTGGAGCAGGGGAGCCTGGCTGAGTGTGGGCAGGAGGGGACAGCCCCCAGGGAGGAGGTGGCGCCTAAGCCCACCTTAAAGGTGAGCAAGACATTCGTGGGCAAAGGGAGGAGTGGAGGGGAAGCAGGAAGGAAAAGGCCAGTGGAAGTGGCAGGGTCAAGAGCCAGGAGATACAAGAAGCTGACAATTTTGAGAATAGCAAGGCTCTCTGTGATGCTGAAACTATTTAGGAGAAGGAAGAAAATCCAGGTGAGGCTGGAGGGCAAGGGGTGGGAGGACCATCCAAGGATCTGCTTTCCGAGGTGGAAGGAGATGCTGAGAGTTAAGGGTCAATGTGATTGATCCCCTGCAGCTGGCTTCCCAAGAGGGAGGTGGCCACCTGCCAAGCCTGGTAATGGGCCTGGTGTAGGCTGTGATCTACCACATCACCACCCAGCTGCAAGCACAAGGCCCTTTGGTCATGCCAATGGAGCAACCGGCACCCCTCCAACCATGATGACGCTGGGATGACGACCAAGTCTCTGCTGGGTCAAACTGTCTATGACCACAGGGCTGGGCCACACATTCCCGCTCATGTGGAGAGAAGGGCTGGTTCTCCCAGTGGGCAAATGCTAAGAAATGGATCGGATCGGGGCTGGAGGTCAAGGTGCTGCCCATCCTATCCCTGCGGTTCCCAGCTCCTGATCACAGCACAGGAAGAGCTTGTGCTTCCCCAATCATGTGGCTTAAAAATCCCACAGCCCTGGCTGGAGTGATGGCTCAGGGGTTACAGCGCTTGCCTGACACGCACAAGGATGTGAGTTCAAACCCCAGCACCACATATACAACAAAGTATCAGAGCAATGAAAGCCACGTGAAAAACTCAATAAAATTCTCATTGTCCCTCTCTCTCATTAAATAAAAAAAAAAATCCCACAGCCCAGTGAGTGAGGTCCCTCTCCTGGATTTGCCATTGAGCCTTGCTGGACCCCAGTGTGCTGACCCAGAGTGCAAAGGGAAGGGGACTCTCCACCTGCCACTCCTCCCATCCCTGTGTCATTACAGCCACCCCAGAACCCCTGGTGCGTGGAGTGTGTGGCACCTGTCCTTATTACTCAATGGGACTCTCCGGGTATAGGGAGGGACAGGACCAGTTGAGCACTGGGGAAGCTGTCTGACCTTGTATGAGGAAGGGTGGCCCAGGACAGTGACAGGAGCCCAGCCTGAGGCTCCTTGAGGTGTCTGGATGGAAGGTGATGAGGACCTGGGGTAGGGTTTGCCAGCGAACATGGAAAGAGGTGGACTGGACGTACGGGAAGAAATTAGCTGTGACCTTGACTGCTGTTCCAAGCAATTTAAACGTGAGAGATTCTATGAAGCGGGCAAAAATTACTCTATTTTATAGATGAGGAGATTGAGGCACAGAGAGGTTAAAAGATTGGCTCCAGGCCACACAGTCGGGAGGAAGGACAGCTGGAGTTTGGGTGTGCTCAGTACCTTCAGCCATAATACAAGGCCCAGGCTGCTGTCCTTGTTGCTAGTCTGGCTCCCACAGTGACAAGTGGCCCTGATCATAGCAATAAGAAACACAGGAGGCAGAAACTGAGCCCAGAGGAGGTGGCCCAAGTCAGACAGGCTGAGTCTGAGATTCCTCCAAGGTACCCAGGGGAGATGCCTGGGATGTGGCTGACCCTCACCTTCCTCATCCCCCAGAAACAGTGGGCAAGTCACTCTTCCAGACTGATGAGATTTCAAAGTCTGCCTGAGTCTATCCACGACAGTGTCAGGCTCATCTTAGATGATTTTTTTTCAAAGACGTGACATGATTTAATCACGCTCCCCTTCCATCTCCTCCCCTGTCTGATCCTGAATCTCCAAAGCAGATGTCCGATGACCCTGAATCACATGCAGAGCGGGAGGGGAGGTCCTGACTCATCACGCACTGCCTCATCCCCTCAGCGGGTGGAGAGCCACCTCTGTGTCAGGGGACTCGCCTCCGAAGGGGAAGAGGGGGTTTTACCATGCACAGGAGACACCAACCTCTGCCATACGACTTGTCCTCATGATTCCTTGCTGTGACCCATCTATAAAATGGGGCTAATGACCAAGCTTCCCCCATCCCCAGGATCATTCTGAAGATTCATTAAACCAGGAGACTAAGGCATTTGGACTGATCCCCAGCACACGGGCAATGGCACAGACGCTGAAACAGAGGTAAACCCATCCACTTCATGCAATGCCATGAGGTTAAATAAGTGTATAACGTGCCCTGCCTTTCGTCGGAGGCAGCACTTGGGCTCCAAGTACTTTCAGTCCTCATCCCTGGTCTTGCTTGGTGCTTCTCAGCCCCACTAAAGAAAACAAAACAGGTTTCAAAAGCCACTGAGGAGGGGGCTGGAGTGGTGGCTCAGCAGTATCATGCTTGCCTGGGACACCTAAGGACCTGGGTCCAAACACCAGCACAGGTACACCAATGAGGGTGAGAGCAATGAAGATCAGATGAAAAACTAAATAAAGTTGATTTTCTCTTTAAAAAAAAAAAGTCACTGAGCCCTTATTGCGGGTTGAATTGTGCCCCCCGAAAGATATGTACAAGTGTTCTCCTGCAACATCATATTTGCAAACAGGGTCTTTGCAAATGCAGTCAGGTTCAGATAAGTTATGGCTGACTCAAGGAGCCCCAGAGTCTAGCAGCCTGCTGTCCTTACATGAAGAGGACGCAAGAGAAGACCGTGTGAGGATGGAGGGAGACTGGAGGGAGGGGATGCAGATCCAAGCCAAGGGATGCAGAGGGGCAACGGTGGCCAGCACCCACTAGATGCTGGGGACAGAGAGGCCTGGAGCAGAATTCCCCACCCCAGGGCCTTTGGTCTGGGGGCAGTCCTGCTACCCCTTTGATTTCACACCTTGATTCCCAGAACTGGAAGAAAAGAAGCTCCTGTTGGTGGAAGCCAGCCTGTTTGTGGGCATCAGCAACCTTTGCTGAACACTGATTGGAGAGTTGTCATATAAAACTTAGCATTGGGGGTTGCAGGTGGGGCTCAGTTCAGAAGAGCGCTTGCCATGCTATGTAAGACCCTGGGTGCAATCCCCAGGACGGCAAAACAATTAAAAAAAATAAGCCAGCACTTGGAGGGCACTTACCAGTGTCAGAGGCAGGGGATTCGGTGCCTATCCTTCCTAACTGCAGGATAAGTGTTGTTGAGTGATTTTATCACAAGTATTAGATATGTGATAGGATTTGGCTGAAGTCGTGGAGTTGATAGGCACCCACATCCTTGCTCTTTTATCAAGGGACATCTTGCAGCTGAGCAGGGACCTGCTATCCCCACCACCACTTATAGTTCCACAAAGATGGACAGTCACACACACACACATTGACACCAAATTGGCCCTGAGTTTCCCTCCTTTCCTTAAAGTTCTTTTCAAAGTCTGCGAGACAAGAAAGAAGGAAAAAATCTTTCCCGGACTCCCTTCCCCACGAGCTCTTCCCCCTCTCCACCCCTGCATTTCCAAATCAGAAGTTTAGGGATGCAGAAGCAGAAAGTCTCATTTCATTACCCAAATTGCCAGCTGCTAAATCGACAGGGACGCTACTCGTCTCGCCAAAGCCTCAGAAGCGCTTCCCTGATGGGCTGTATTATACCAGCTCTTCCCCTCTCCCTTTTGATCCTCTTTTTAATAAAGTCTGAGGGAAAAAAAGGTAATTTTTCATTTTAAATAGGGAAGGTGTGGTGTCGAGGGGCTCCAGGGGTTATTAATCGTCACCCTGCAATCTTGTCATCCGTTTCTGGAAAATAATTTTATTTCAAGTCTTGAAATGGGCGGGGAGAAGGGAATAGGTTCTGAGAAATAAAAGGTCTGAGGACTGATTAAAGGCATCCCAAGGTGGAGGGGTTTCTCTTTTGACATTCTCTGATAAGGGACTAGGGGAAATAAAAGCCATCTTCAAGGGAGAAAGTGACTTCGGAAAGTCTAAGCCAGTGTCTGACTTCTTTGTCCCTTCCCATTAAAACTGCATAAACAGGCAAACGTGCGTCTCAGAAAGTGGCTGAACTTCAGAGCCTGCGTCAGAAGGTACAGGGGCGCCAGCCCTCAGAGGCCATGTGGCAGGGAGCCCCCATTCCGGGACTGCCACCGCTGGTAATTTCCTTGCATAATTCAAAGCTCTTGCAAGTTCCATGCTCAGGGAGCAGAACTTATAGACAGTGTTGGAAAATAGGTGTCTGAAGTCACAGGTAAAGTAAACAAGAGTAACAAGAAGTATTGTCACGGATTGAGCGTCCCTCGTCCCTGAATCCAAAATTCAACATGCTCCAAAATCTGAAACTTTCTGAGCGTCGAGATGGGTGCTACAAGAGGAAAAATCCTCTCCTGACTTCACACGCTGGGTCACGGTAAACACGCAGGTGCATTAAGAATACTGCATAAATTTGCTTTCAGGCTGCGTAAGGAGCGTAGGAAACAAACGCTTCGTGTCTAGACTTGGGTCCCACCCCGAAGGCATCTCATTAATGTGGATGCAACGATTCCAAAATCTGCGAAGAATCCGAAATCCATAAACACTTCCAACCTCAAGCACATCAGATAAGGAATCTCAACCAGTGGTAATAATTATTAAATTATAATAAAAAATATATTCAGAAGTACTATCATTGGTTTTAAAATGAAACAACTCTTTTTATGTGTGGCTAATAATTTCTTTCCTTTTTTTTTTTTTTTTTCGATTCTGGGGACTACCACTAAGCTACATCCTCAGCCCCTTTTTTTTATTTTTTATTTTGAGACAGGGTCTCATTAAGTTGCTGAGGCTGGCCTTGAACTTGAGATCTCCTGGCTCCACCTCCTGATTGACTGAGGCTGCTGTTATTACTAATAAGCTGACTGTTAACTGAGCACATGCTACGTGCCGAATCCTGCTGTAAGCAGGTTGCATGTGACACCTCCTGGGAGCCTCACAAGGCCCTGTGGGGAAAAGTCTGCTATCGTGTGCATTTTACGGTGGGGGAAACTGGACTCTTGTCAAGAGTGAGATGCACAAGGTCACAGAGCAAACAAGGACAGGTTAGGGATGTCAACCCAGGTCTCCACTCCTCCCCACTGAGGCTTTTCCCTGAACCCTCTTAGGAAACGTGAGGCCTGAGCAGAAGTCCCTCAAGTGGCTACACAGACCAGGGTGACAACCATTCAGCTACAACCCCAGAAAGGGTGAAATCTGAAATCCAGAAAGAATGCTTGAATTTCTAGTTCACAGTACTTGCAAAAAAACCTGTAAGGAAAACAAAAAATGCAGTCACTAAATTTAAGGTAGTGTTGTTTTTTGGGTTTTTTTTTAAAGCTCTTCTTTAACATTCATTTTATCGAGGTGCAATTCACATAAACCAGTTTAAAGCGCAAAGTTCAGGGGCACAAAGGACATTCATAATGTGGGGTAACCACCACCCCATCAAGTTCAAAAGCATCTTCATCACACCCAGAAGGAAGCCTCTGCCCATTTGTAGCAACCATTCTTGATTCTCCTCTTGCCCAGCCCCTGGCAGCCACGAATCTGCTGTCTCTGTGGATTTGTCCCCATCTGGACAGTTCATGTAAACGAGTCATCTGTGGCTGACTGCTGTCGCTTTGCAAGACGGGCTCAAGCTCCAGCCGCTGCATGGCGGGTGACTGTGCTCCTTCACAGCCGCGTGACAACGGCTGCACTCTTTTGTTGGTCAAAGCCGTTGGACATCCGGGTTGCTTCTTGGCCGATTGTACACAGCGCTGCTTTGGAACATGCGTGTGCAAGTACCTGTGTGGACCTGGGTCTTCGGTTCTTCTGGGAGTGTACCCAGGAGTGGCACTGCTGGGCCACATGGTGGCTGCGTGCAGCCTGAGAAATGGCTGGGCACTGCACATTCCCGCCAGCGGTGGTTCCATCTCTTCCACACCCTCACCGACGCTTGCTACGTTTCTGTTGTTTTAAATCAATGTCCCTGTCGTCACCACCACCACCACCACCAACCTAATGGGTGTTTAACAAAGCATTTTTTTAAACAGAGAGGAACGGAGAGAGAGAAAGAGGGAGAGAATCTATTTTATTTAGGTTTTCATGTGGCTTTCGTTGCTCCAACACTTTGTTGTGCACATGGTGCTGGGGTTTGAACCTGTGTCCTTCCACATGCCAGGCAAGTGCCATAACCACTGAGCCACCGCTCCAGCCCCTAACAAAGCATTTTAACACCAGCCATGGCTCCTGGGAGCTTTGCGCCATCTCCCCTCCTCCTAATGCCAACTTCACTTATTTCTCTGAACGATCTCATCGGATGGATGAGGAGGGTAAGGCTCTGGAGGAGTCCAGTCCCTTGCCCAGGATTGAGATTCCAACCCTGGCAGTCTGACGGCACAGCATGCTCTCTTGGCTACAAGACAATATGCAACACACCTGAATTCATCTCCCGAGCCTCGCAGGGGGATTCCCCCCAAATTTGGACCTCATTTTCAGCACTGACAATGGATACCACAGGCTCCATGATGTGTTCGATCAGACTCATTTTCCAGATGGAGAAACAGACTCAGAGAGGAGTAGGAATGTTCCCAAAGTCCATCCATCCAGAAAATCCCAGATCCAGGCAACTCCAGATCCCACAGTCTTCTCTCTCCACCGTGTAAATATTGTTTTACACTAGTCAGTGTTTTCACAACTAAAATTGTGCCTGGGCTCTTTCCGATTTCTGGAATGAAGAAGCAGCCAGTTATCCCCCACCCATCGGCCTGCCATCATTCTTCCTGGTTAACACCACCGTTAGAATCTACATCACGGACGTTGCAATTCCACAATAAAACAACCCTACCTTCTAGTTAGGGTGCTTGATACAAGCCATGGAAATGTTAACTGGAGCCCACACTCACCCAAGTCCAGCTTCGGGAGGTGAGGGGTTCAGGCAGCACCCAGGACCCCATTTTGTCAAACAATTAAGAACAGCAGTGTAATAACAGAATAAGCCAATACTGATGCCAGACCATGGTTTCCCCGCTTTGGGTTCCCCATGGTTCCATGTTTCACTTTACTTAAGCCCCAAGTTAATTGGACTTCTCGTGGAAGTTGGAGATTCCCCTCGGATTAGATTCACCCATACTACATCCCTCTGGTCACCATGATGTCCTTCCTATTCCCTTCGCCCCTCCCTACGTCTCCCAGGAACCTAAGCACAGTTCTCCATGATCATGTAAGAGTTCATACATGTTGAGGTAATTGTTAGGTTAGCCATCTAACGAACTGTTTCCACTTATATTCTAGCTTCCACAAATGAGAGAAAACACTCAGCCCTTGAGTCTCTGAGTTTGAGATACTTCACTTAGCATAATTTTTTCCATCTCCATCCATTTGGCTGCAAATGCCATAATATCCTTCTCTCTAATAGTCGAGTAGTACTCCATTGTATATATGTACCACAGTTTTTGGATCCATTCATCAAGCAAGGGGCATCTGGGTTGGTTCCATAATTTAGCTATAGTAAATTGGGCTTCTATTAACATTGATGAAGCTGTATCTCTATAGTAAGCCGATTCTCGCTCTTTGGGGAAGATACCCAGGAGTGGGATAGCTGGGTCAAAAGGTGGTTCCAGCCCTAATATTTTGAGGAGTCTCCACACTGCTTTCCAGAGTGGCTGTTGGGACCCCATTTTCAACACCAATTTCAGGCACACCCACGTTGCTAGAGGTAACTGATTGGAAGCCACAATCTCCATGCAATCATGTGGCCCAGTGACCGTCACCATTCAACTGTGGCCCTGAGAAGCCATGGTGCACCGGAAGCCAGGACTCCTGGGATCTGCTTTGGCTTGTGACACACTGAGGACATGGCTCTCCACTCACCACCCTGGGGAGCGTTCACCAACCCCCACCCGCCCGCTCTCTCCCTCCTCCTGTTCCCCTTTCCTCCTGGCCCTCACTATTCACAGCAGTTGTGTTCTACAGAGCGCTGTAAACACTGAATTAGCAGATGCTGAGTAATTACTCCTGGGGGACCCAGAGCATTAACTTCCTGCAAGCCCCAGCCACAGATTTCTATCCACGGATCCATCCGTGATGCTGTGTTACGCGTGTCTCTGTTTAAAGACACAGCTGAGCTCACGGCCCACAGCAGTAGCTGACTCCACCCTGAATGGGAGTGTCTGTCACGCCTGCTTCCTCCACGAGACACGTCACAGCATCCTTTCTTAGGAGCACAAGACAGAACGTGAGCAGTGTACTTGGGCTATTTTATTTTATGTCGGTGCCTTTCTTATTCCCAATCTATGTGCTTGCAGGCTGCAGTTTAAAATCGCTATTTTAGATTATGCTATTCTTTTTTATTTGTTCAACACAGTCTTACCTATTGGAGGGAGCTGCTGTGCATACTGACAAGTAGGTTAAGGCCGATCCTATCCAGGGTCTCCCCCACTTCATCCATCCCCCAATCCCATGCAATGCCCCCATGATATAGGTAGAAATGAGCATATACATGTGCATTAATTTTTGAAATTTCTGAGTTTCTCTGCCTGTGTATAGTTGGGCTTCTCATGGGAGTCGAGTGTTCCCAGTTGTACTGATAACCTAGTCCCTCCCTCCCCACCCTGCCTCCCTCCCTTCTCCCCCCACCTTCATAGTTATGGTTCCCCACTTGAGTACTTTATTTTTTTTCAGGGCTGAGGACCGAACTCAGAGCCTTCATGTTCGTGGCAAGCGCTCTGCCACTGAGCTGAATCCCCAAAACCCCGCTTGGGCTATTTTAAACAGTGGCATCACCCACA
>PVKS010036848.1:0-19048 GCA_004027875.1 Aplodontia rufa
TATATAATGCTCTGCAATGGATAAATCTAGATACTTTTAATCTGTAGGCCATATAGAGTGTCCATAGAAGTATGGTAGCTATTGTGTAAGTCAGCATATCTTCACTAGAGTCAGCACATTACAAAATATGTCCTATTTAGCACAAAATGAACAGATTTATTTATTCACAGAGATGTAGTGACTTAGTGCAAATATAAGACAATATATGACAAAGCAATTGATATTATTTAGTCACCTGTTAGCTCTAATTAGCCAGAATTCCATATTAAATCCATGTTTTACATCACAGTTTATTAGTTTGCAATGTAGAAAATTTGTTCTCATGGTACGCTTGAATTTGGATCAACAATAAATCTATTATCAAACACTTTTATGAGGATGTCTAGGATATTAAAGATCACATACCTGATGTTTAAACTTTTTATTTAAAATGTGTGAATGAAAATTTTTTTATTTTAAAAATACTTTCAATATTTTGAAAGTTGGAGGAATCTTCATAGTTATTTGGGTCTAGTCCAATGTAGATGTAGATATCAGGCCACAAAAAAGAAAACAAATTACATAAAGCTTACAAAAACATAGTGGCAGGGCTGTGACACATTTTCTTGTGCCTCAGTAATATGTGTGGAGATTGTTTTGGCTTGTCTTCTTTGGAATGCCAAATTTTGGTGAAACTAGGTGTTGGGCCCTGTATGATTAGTAGAACTTCTAAGTAAGATGGGACCTTGAAAATAAACTGGAAGATAATGAAAACAGAAAAGCAAAGGATCTTGAACCATATTCTATACAAGTTCCTTTCTAAGGAGTGTTTTGTTGTTGTTACCATCCTGTTGTTGCTTCTCTTGTTTTGTTGAGCAATCAGGATATTGTTGAAATTTTGCCTGGTAGAAGCTCTGTCTTGACTTTTCTTCAACATAAATTGATACCAGTCCTGCAGGGAGAATTTACTGGAAAGTTTAAAGAAGTTTAAAGAAGCTGAGGCCACAGGGAGGGAAAATGTGGTTGAAGGGCACATAAAGGGAAAGAGATAAAACTGTACCAAGGCCTTCCAATGCTCATTCTCATCTGCTTTGCTCTACTTTTTACAATAAAAGTTGTGAAAAATAAAGATTGCTCTTCAATGTGCTCCTTGTCATTATATTATTAATTTTAATATCAAGCTATGTTATTTTTACTTACATAACAGTTAGTATACAGTGCTTCATATTTTCAGATCATTATTTCATTATATTTACTAATTAATATTCATGACTAAACCTAGAGAAAATTAGGATAACCATTTTGTAGATGATTTAGCTAAGTTAGAAAAGTTCAGTGCATAAAAGCTCTAGTCTCTCTGGATCCCCTTTCGGTATGGAGGCTGCATTTGAGACAACAAAGTTGAGAGAACCTCTCCTTGCAGTCAGCACAGCTAATGAGAGCACCAGAGATTCAGAGGGTTTCTAGGCCAGCAAAAGGCAAAGTGTGTGTGTGTGTGTGGGGGGGTGCATTTAGGAATGACACTATTCAGAACCAAGCATCAATTAAATCACCACCTCCTGAGAATCAGAACAGAAAGGATACAAAGGCCAAGTGCAGCCTTGTGAACTAGACAGGATCTAGAACATGCCATTTGATTCTGTGGGTGCTTTCACCCTACTGCAAAGAGACTTGTAATCCCTCCCTCTCCCAAAGATCTTGGGAGGAGTAAAGATATGGTGGAGAAATTCTGAGTAACCAGCACCTCAAACTTATATAGCACTTCAGTTAAACACTTTCTCAGGATCTAGTACCCTCCCTTTGAATGAAAGTTGGGGGTTCTATGTATACAAGGACTCCAGAATCCTAACAGATGAATACATTGTTCTTTTTTATTCCTACCAAAGTTGAACTCTGTGTTAAGTTCATCCTGCCGTGTGGATCCTTGTTCAATAGCCAATGGTGCTAACCACTACTCTGTCACAAACACTTTTCAAGATAATTCAAATTCTATGGAAACTCTTCATATTCCTTACCAGGATTTAAGAAACTCTCAATCCTATTTTCCTTCTTTAATCAAATTTGGTACATGTAATAGCACTTATGTATTCTGAATTAATGTGGACTAGGTATAATCAAAATTGTAATAATATAATGCAAATACTAAACATCAATAGAATATGCCTATTCACCAAGATGCCTCCTGCAACCCTGTGTTTAAAGATGAGTTATTTCATTTTTAATTGTTCTAACCAAGTTTATGAGTACTTTAACAATAAAATAATAATTATCCAAAACATTTTAGATAATTATTTAATTACATCTGGACAAATACTGTATACAGTTCCAGAAATTACATGAAATATGTATTTTTTCTATGGTCTCAATATATCTGTATGGTTTTTAAATAATTTTACAGGTGATTGTTTTAGTTAATAAATGTTCACCAAGCCTCATGGATCCATTGCAACCCCTGAGCACTAATCAAGCTAAGTAATGGTGATGGAAAAAAATTGTATGTTCAGAGCTACTCATCGCTATGTGCCTGCCAGGTAAAGTGATGTCATTTCTCAGTTGTATTTGCATTTCTATGATACCTGAAATCTGATGCTGCCTCTCACTGTAACTTGTCTCTGATCTAGCCACAGACTGAATTAAACATCTGTTACTTTCTGGGAAGCATTTGATCTTGCAAGTCAACGACTATGTGTTCATTCACCTAATAGGTCAGCACATACACGACACATGGGGTTGCTAAAGACAGTGCATCTTTTAGTAACGAAGTTGCAAATCCTAGGACATTCAGTGTACCTTTTTTCTTAAAGAGAAGTGGGACTATAGGCAGTGAAATACCTCAAGAGACGCAAAGGCACAACCTTAATGACATCTCTTTTCACTTCCTCTGAAGTTCACAGGGTGGCTCAGGAGGCCAGAGTTCAATGCAAATTCATCTTATTTGTAGTACAGATGACATGCTGTGTTTCCCCATGTACTGCCATGTCCAGTCACCATGTTGTATTTTGTGAGTGTTCATTAAGTCTGGAAATGCCATCTTCCCACTTTTGAGATAATTCTGAAGTTCTTAACAGGACCCTTAGAGAGGCAAGTATTGATTTAAAATGAATCAAAAGCCAATGGTTAAAATATATTATCAGGGAAGAAGAGAAGGCTTTCATAACATGTTCACATCTTCCTACTCTTGCACATATTCTCTTTCACTAAGTAACAGAGAAAACGGTAACAGATCACTTTAATGGCAGTTGAGGGGATATGTTTTATAAAGTGGACTCTTCAGCTATTCACAAAATAATTTAACTTAACTGATTCTAAGAACATTTCTTGAGCACTTTCTACATTCAAGTCATCACTTAAAGCATTTATATGTACTAATACACATAATGCTCTTAATATTTCTAAGATGTAGGTACTCATATTTTATAGAAACTAAAAATGAGGTATACAAAATTATGGTTCAGTTTTGCTGCTGGGATGCTGTTTCAGAAAGTCCCAAATTGAGCCAAAAAGATGGACTTACCATCAGGGAAAGTAAGCTGTTCCAGAGAAAGTGAACTTTACCCAGGGAAAGGGGTCAACCTCTGTTGCTAAACTTTGTTCCACTGGCTGAGATTATAGAGGACCTACTCAGCTACCAGCTGTTAGAAGACACTTTAACTGTTAGAATAACAGTGAGATAACCATGCAAGTGGATCTCAGCCATACCCTACTACACAGTGGGTCATCTGTGCTATAAACAGGATGAATTTGGGTTGAACTCTGACCTCCTGAGCCACCCTGTGAACTTCAGAGGAAGTGAAAAGAGATGTCATTAAGATTGTGCCCTTGAGTCTCCTGAGGTATTTCACTGCATATATTACCACTTCTCTTTAAGAAAGAAGGTACTCATCCTGTGTTCAACACGATGGCTATAACTCTTGCGCCAAAAAAAAATTTTTTTTTTCTGAATTCTTTCTGTGTTGCCAAACTGATGGCAGAAGTAGAGTCAACGTCACATGCGACCTGGGACAATCCTTTTATCCAGATATTAACTATGTTTGTTCATCTCCTGGAATCTCACTGAATGATACCTGACAGCATATTTTTTCTTCCACAAGAATGTAATCAATTGGTCTTCTTACCCTCCCCCGGAGGAAATTGACAAAAAAAAAAAAAAAAGGTGTTTTTGCTCTTTGTTGTAGCTTTTAGTTTCCATAAAATTCTTTTGAAATCAGATGACCTTTGCTTCATCACTTCAATTCCACTACCCCCAACAATCTCTATCACTCATTTTTCAATTTTTAGTAATAAAGTTTTGTTTAATATTCAACTTTTTTCCATTTGATTAATTACTTTAGAGAAACTTCAACCTTTTATTAGTCAAGTAATTCACACATTCTCTGGAATTTGGTTTAATAATTCCACTATTTCTACTTCAATAAAACATTTTAAGTCAGAGCTTGTTTTTAATTCCTTTCTCTTTCTTTTCTCTTCCCTCCGCAGGAAAGATAGGCTTGTTTATTTATCTGAATAATTATTGATCAGTATAAATCACAATGCTTTTTACTTAATTATTTAACTCAAATCTGTTGAGTACCTACATTGGGCATATAGTATGTACAAGATAAAATGAAGAAAGGATAAATTAATAAGTTTCTTCTTCCTTCCTGGGTTCATGTACTAACTTAGTAAGACTATAGCCAAACAATTCTATCTCATGCTGGTAGGTACCATGATAGCCAGTAGAAGTCAGGAGAATATTATAATACAGGAGTCTGTTGCACTCAGGTGTAAGGAATGAGTAGGAAGAAGAGTACTATTGTAGGAGGACAGGGTTAATGAGATAAGAAGGAGGAGGAGGAGGAGGAGGGGGAGGAGGATGAAAAGAGTGATTGAAGAGGACAAGAACATAAAGAAGTAAAAATCTGTTATTAGATTACCTGTATGTTCTTGAAGAAAAGAAATTTATTTTTTCACAATCTGGAGGCAAGAGGTTCAAGATCAACATGACAGGAAGAATGGTTTCTAGTAAACCACCCTCCTTGGTTGGCCTCCTTTTCTGTCCTTCTTCTCTGTGTTGGCCTCCTTGTCTGTGCCCTCTTCTCTCTGTGTGTTCATTTATGGTGTCCTTTTCTCATTCTAGAAGGGCACAGGTCCTATTGAATTAGGGCCCTGTACCTGATGTCTCTCTTTCTTCTGCTTCTTACCCTTCTTCCCCTCCTCCTGCTCTTTTTCTTCCTTCCTCTTCCTCCTCCTCCTCCTTCTTCTTCCTTTTTGTGTGTGTGGTACTGAGAATTGAACCCAGGGGTACTATACACTAAGCTACATCCTCAGCATTATTTTATTATTTTTTAAGAGATAGTGGGACAGTGAGAGAGAGTTTATTTAGTTTTTCATGTGGCTTTCATTGCTCCAACACTTCATTGTGTACATGGTGCTGGGGTTTGAACCCACATCTTCATGCATGCCAGGCAAGTGCCATAACCACTGAACAACCACTCCAGCCCATCCTCAACATTATTTACTCATTTGTGCAATGAGACAGAGCCTTACTAAGCTGCTGAGTGTCTGGATAAGTTGTCCAGACTGGCCTTGTACTTGCTATCCTTCGGCCTCATCTTCTGAGTTGCTGAGATTACAAATGTGCACCACCGTAACCCAGCCTCCGCCTGTGTTTTGTAATGGTTTCAGACCTGCTTGATTAGGAGGCTACCATTTGAACCTCCTTTAATCATAATTCTTTTCCTAATGGCCTTGTTTCCAAATAGTCATATTGCAATTTCTGATTTCAACATGTAAATTGGTGGGAAAGACAAATTATTCCATAACTCCACTCTATGGATCTCCCCAAATAATCTACCTTTCACACCCAAAATACATTTACTCCATCCCACACAGCCCTGGCTTTTATATATATTTCAGCATCAACCATTAGTCCAAGTTCTCTGAAGAAGTTCTAAATCAGGTATAGGTAAGACTAGAATTATGATTCATTCTGAGGCATGATTTGAGTTCAGCTGAGAACTTGTGAATTCAGACAAGTTATCTGCCTCCCAATTATGATGAGACAGAGATGCTATTAAATTGAAAAGGGCAATCAGAAAGAAAGAAAGGGGGAGATTGGTCCCAAAAAATACAAACTATAGCAAGGCAAATGCTGTTGGTTCCTAAGGCTCAAGAATAATACTCTGCTTCAACTAGCTCCAAAGCTGTGCTGTGGCCTGAGTTAGGGCCCTGTTCTAAGATGGGATGGCAGGTCCTGCACGTTACACTGTGGCAGAGGGCCCCATCCCAAGGTGTTGGGGGCCTTGGGATTGGGGTCCAGTCCTTGAGGACACAGCATCAGCCTGGTCCCTTGAAATAGGGAGGGGAATGAATCACTCTTGGAATTGAAGAGTGGCCTTCATCTGAATATCACTTAAGGTTATCTTCCTTTCCTCTGAAGGACATGGAATATTCACAGTCAGAATCTATCTCCATTTTGTCCTGGAGAATCCCTGAAGTCTGAAAATCTTTCCTTATTTGATCCCTTCTCTGCCTCCTTTATTCCAAGCTAACAGTATTTCTGCTGGTATAATCCAATCTCTATCCTCACTTCCCTATGTCTGATTAAGATAACAGGCAATCTCTTTATGTAGTATTTGTCTATCCTTGCTTTTCTTTCTACAATATACTTTCTTATATGTTGGCATGTGGATTGTTGGAGAGTTTTCCAAATTATCAAGCTCTGTTCTGTTTTGCTTAACAATTCTTTCAATGCATGCCTTTCATTGCACATTTTACTATTTAAGTAATAAGGAGAAATTGGGCTGTACTTTGAAAACTTTGATTAGCAGTCTTTTCTTGTAAACATCTAGGTACATTTCTTTTGATTTCTACACCAAACATGAAAACACACTTCATTCGATTACTTTGTCCCTTTATAACAAGGATAACTTCCCTTCAGTTTCCAACAGCATGGTTGTTATTTCTGTATGAAACCGTCCAAGAATCATCTTTAATATCCATATTCCTACCCACAGTCCCTTCAAGGCAATTGTCATTCTACCATGTGACACAAAAGATTTACTCTAGAGGGTGAGATGGGCCATTTTCATTGGAGCAGGAATCAGATAACCACAGGGTCTTTTAGATTATCTAACAAACCGAAACAAAAAGGTGGCACCTGCTATATTCTGAAGTGCAGACAGAAACAGCCTTTTGAAAGTAATTTATGGAAATGGGATCTTTTGGGTTAGGGTTAAGTTTGCCGTTATGAACAGAAGACATGAAAGGACATGGGTCCCATAAGAAAAACAATTGACAAGTTAAGAGGCATATTAATCATGTCTACCCTGAAATTTAGAATGATAATATTGTAAAACAGAGTTCCATAAACTCACCCAAACTGAAAGTAACATTAGTGAAAAGATTTACTTTGACCAACAGCTATGGTCAATGGAATTTAGCTGCAGGAAGGAAGCACAGAAGATAAGGAGGTACTCAACATTTACTTTCATGGGTTTTATATACTAGGACATTTGGATAAGATTCTATAAGCAGAATGGAATTTCTATCTGCTTCCTTTGAGTGTATTTCCAACAATTCTATCAGCACATCTATTATAACTCTCTCAACCTGTTATGTCACTTTTTTTTTTCAGAAATCTTAAAAATAAGGTGGAGCAGTGTCATGTTCCCACAGGAGCATGGTTTTCAAATTTCAGTGTTTATGAAAATTACCTGGAAGACATATTAGGAAATAGTTTGCTGGTTTCCATCGCTGAGTTTTTGATCCAAAATTATGGAAGGGTGCAGGAGTGGATGTGTATTTCTAACACGCTTCCAGGTGATGTCACTGTTGTTCTGGGAACTTTAACTTTAGAAATAGTATCAAGAGGAAACCTCTGGATATTTGTTATAGTGCAGTTTCTAAGAGCGCAACAATCTGACTCACTCTATTTGTGTATGTGTGTGCGTGTGTGTGTGTGAGAGAGAGAGAGAGAGAAAGCAAGAGAGACAAAGAGAGATATCCAACTCTACAACAAAAGAAAATGTCTAAGCATGTACAGACAAATTTTAGAATCTAGTAACCAAGTGTGTGTATTGGTGGTATATGGAGACATTACCTTTAAATTTCACTTGTAGTCATAAATATTATAGAAAAATTAAATTTTCCTCATAAGTCACACAGATGTAATATATTAGAATTCTAAAAGTGGGATTTGTGGTTGAACTTTCATCCACCAATCTACTCATTCACTCAGTTATTTATCATTCATGAGTACTTAATGTATTAATTGACTGTATTGCCTTTAGTTCCTACATATATATCTCCTTCAAGATATATTACTCATTTTTCTATCCTTAATCTTACCACAAGTACTACCATGAGAGCAAACTTGTAGGAGGAAACATTTATTAAACTAATTTATTTTTCTTTAGGACACTTTTCTAGCTCCACATATTATACTTTTCTTTATCATCACTTGTTCTTTTCACACAATCTACTTTTTAAAAATTTAGGAATGAATTCGTGTGGTGAGCTGAAAAGTAATTTTTTTGGATATTCTTTATTCTGTCATATAGAAGTCTTCTGGTAAATGTCACAATTTTCTCCTGGAAGATTTCATTGCTAAGGATTGGCTGCTCTTCATCCATTCTAATTAGGGATGAAGAGAGAGCTAAACTATCTTTGATTTTACCTCAACTTTTATAGACACTAATCCCCATATAATACTTATGAATGAAGAACTATTAAACTATTTTTACTGTAGAAAAATCAGAGGCTTAAAGATTTATCCCATTCACTTTTTAGGAAGTTCATTCTTGGTGAAGCTGAGGTTGAAATCAGGCTTGTGTAAATTCGAAGCCATTATTACCTTTAACCAGAATAATGGTTGTGAGGAATATTTACAGATGGAAGAACCATTGCGTATTGTCCTAAGATTGGAGCACTGGACTGGTTTCTACGTGTCCTGCTTGACATTTATTATGTTTATTTTGTCTCAGAGCCTTCCCCAGTTGGTTTTCTGTCTTTCAATACACTGGGCAACTATGTCTATGAATGAACTCCTCTTCCGTTAAAGCAGTTTTGTATCTTCAAGCTCAACTGTGCCTGCATATAACGTTAATATGCAGAGCCTTTTCCCCGATACTGCTAACCTCCTCTCCATTCCAATTACACAAGTGGCTGAGATCCACCATTGGAGTTGTTAGTTGTATTAAACCGAGAATAGTCACAGGTCATAAACTTCCCAAATAAAGGACATTCAAAAAAGATGTTCATGGAAATTAAAGTTCTAGATCACATTTGTTTACAAGTTTTACTGTGCTCACAGCATTCTTTCACTTGTTCACGTAATGAATCTTTATTTGTTTAATGATGGTGATTAGATGCCTTAAATTACTAGAAATCAAAACTGTCTCCCTCAGCACTGAGGATAGATTTGAGAACCTACATTGTGTATTCTCTGGGCTCCTTTTTATAATGGTACTAAATACATGTAAACAAGCATCTGTTGCAGTAATTTGGATGTTTTCTCCTTATGTACTGCATGCATATTAAAGCCAGAAAGCATTATTTAAAAAAAAAAGTTATGTTCGTGGATTAGGGTAGGTAACTTGTAAACAGTTCGCATGTAAAGATCACCATGTAAATGTTGCACTGCAGATCTTTCCTGCTCAAATAGGCACATCTTCCACCTCTCTGTGTATTTTACATTTGTTATTCAGGATCATGTTGCAAAGTACTTAGAATCCACATCTGCAAGAGGTCACACCTCTCCTTGTTTGAGGTGGATTTAAAGAAAATAACTACTTTTCTTGCACTATCTAGAGAATCAAATACAATTTTGACATTTCCTTCTTTGAAATAATAATGCTGATTAAAATTAAAATTACAATAGAAATTGTAAATTAAAATCACAAAAAGGAGGCCCTAGTGTTCAAATATATGTAAAATGGAATTGAATAAAAATGGTAGTTGGAAAAATGCTACACTGAAATTGATTTTTGGAAATAAAATGTTAATAAGTATGTGTAAGGCATGTATAGTCTTTGTAGAATGAGGTGATTCTTAGCATACTCTTTTGAATACAGTAACACTTCTTGTATATGAAACTAGATGGAACATGAATTAAAATCTTCAAACAGTAGAGGTCAGGATACAGATATTATCTGAACTCTTTTTTTTCAGTTTTGCTGCTTACATAATTCAAATGGAATTGGAGAATAAAGCCAAATTTTAGACATGGTATTTGAACCAAACCTCTCAAAATTAATCTTTAATCTCTGTCACTGATCTGTAATGAAGTTCTTTGCATTTGAATTGGTCAATAAATGGCTTTCAATGTTTCTTCTACCATGTGAATTTCTGTACACTTACATTAAATGTCTCTGGAGCAGAACACCCCACTGTGAAAAAGATCTTCCAGATGTTAGTTTAATTAATCAATGATAGGGCCATTAATAAATTAATCTTACCTCACAATCATCTGTATTATTTATCCATATGCTTTCTATCGTCCTTTTGTTTACATAATTTTTTGAAGATTGTATTACCATAAACTTAGCAGAACAGCTTGAACAGTATAATCTGTTATCTTATGGTTTCTGTATGTGATAATTCTAAGTCAGAGATAGGTTTGGTATCTGTTCAGGGCTGAAGAGGATATAATCAAGGTGTCACCCACACCATCTCACCTGTGTTTCAAGGTCCACATTCAAGCCTCTTTAGGTGTTAAAAAAAATGGTTCCTTGAAATTGTAGTCCTGAGACTCATACTTTCTTACTAACTGTTAATCAGGCACAAATCTCCCTGTCTATGGCTGCCCATGTTCCTTGCGAGACAGCATCCAAATGCAGTTCTAAATGTTATTTACTTCTGCCAAACCAATAGAGGTGATTCTAAGTTCTATCTCTTGGACAAACTGGAGCAAACGCTCTGCTCTCCAAGGTTTTACTTAATTAGATCCATATCACCTAGCATGGACCCCTACTTTAAGATCATCTAATCTGAGACATTTAGTCTGCAAAATCCCTTTGCAGCATTACTTAGGTTAGTGTTTGAATGTGCTATCTAGGATCTTCATGGACATCTTAGAAATCTACCTACTACAAAACTTATGAGCAAATTTATTTATATAGCAAAGAGATTTTTAGAATCTTGCACTGAAGAAACACCATGGCCTTGAATGATCAGGAACAAAAATGTCTGCGTTTAGATTCAGACTACCTTGAGTTGTTCTTCAGCCTTAATCCCTAAGGAAAGACTATTTGCCATTTTCCATATCATTCCATATTCTTCATACCTTTATATATCTTACCTTACCCAGGAAATCTCCAATTTACCTCTACTTTCCTACTGATATTACTAACAGCTTTGCCTTTCATTCTAAATATGTATTTGGACAATAAATAGCATTGTCTATTTACATGGCAGTTGTAAGAATATAATAAAAATGTATAAAATCTTAGAAAAGACTTAGAACCAATTAGTATAGATACCCCTTTTCATAGTCTAGATTTGTATAAATACGAGTATAAAACAGTTTTATGAACATAAACTTAGACCAAGTCAATAATGAAAAAAAACTAAGATTTAAATTACATGTGATACATTTAAGAATTTCAGAAATCAGGAAATAAAAATTAAGAACCAAAAGTTGTAAGTACATTTTTTTTAAGAATACAGAATGTGAGAAATTATTTCATAAGAAGGCCGGTGCTACACAAGGGTTGTCAGAAGAGATGGAATCCAGATTCTTAAAATGTGAATAGTGTTTCTACCAGTAAAGAAGAAAGGGGAGGGTATTCCAGGTTGGACAAATACATATACGACAAATATGCATACATATAAATGACAAACGCATTTATGTGTGTGTGTATAGGATGAGCACCTGGGTTGGAAGTTCCATGTGGGTAGAACACGGGAACTATGAGAGGAGTCACTGACAGATAGAGCCAATGAGGTGAAGTTCATCTGAAGCAGTAAAAGATTTTGACAGCTGGGCAAGGACTATGTGTGCTTTTAATAAGTTACTGACAATCACTGTCTATCAAATGATTGTAAGGGTCGAGGATGGAGAAAGGAAACAGGGTCATGAGAAACTTCCAATTATTTGAGCAAAAACAACGGAGTCACAAGTTAAAATAGTAGTGGCATGAAAAAAAGGAAAGGGCAGAAATATATGAAATAAAAAAATATGTATGTTTGTGTGTGTATGTGTATATACCAATATATGTACATTTATATGAATAAAAGAAAAATATATATATTAATATAAGCAAAATGAAAGACTATCTGTGTGCCTGTATATGTTTGTACTTATAAAAAGGAATATATTACATACATTTATATAAACGCACACATGCACATACAAAGGTGTTATTTAATTTCATATATACATAACAATAAATGCATTTAGATTTATACCTATAAGATTTACCATATAAAGCAATATATTAAATATGAAAATATCAGTCAATAAAGGATGGATGAAAGGGCATATGAATTAAAAATAGACAAACGTATCAGAGTTAAGTGGTAAAATTACCAAGATTTGTTATCCTATCCAGACAGGGAAAAACTCATTTAGCCAGACTGCAAATTTGTTGGTGAATTCCTGTGGAAGTTAAGGGATAAAAAAGGTGGAAGAAAGCAGAGCTAAGCATGATTTCACTACATTAAATAGAAGAGTCAGTTGTGACCAAAAGGGTAGTGGAAGCCTAAATTTAAATGTTGTCCTCAAAACTTTGGTGTTTCTTATCTGGCTGTGGGTTTTTGTCAAAAGGGCTCCTAATTATGGTTTAAGTATTATAATTATACAAATTTAAAAAAATACAATATGCTGATTAATGATGGGGTCATAATTTCATATGTGCACTTACAGATGTGCACATGTGTATTATATTTACTCATGTGGCTATGTGTGTGTATGTGTCTCCATGGTGCCCTATCAGTCCTACTAACTGTTGACTCTGATGATGAGGAAACCAGAGGACAGGAACAGTTAAAGAAAAGACATTCTGTAAGGATTTTAACTTCAGTTTATCACAACATAGAAGCTGTGGCTTAGAGTAAGTTTTCCCCTAATATAGCTCTTGATATTTGTGCCCAACCAGAATTAATCTGAAAAATCACTATGCATGTTCTCAGCCTCTGGTAATTGTCTATCTATCTAACTGATTAGTTTGTACTCCATTTCCTTCAGTGATCCAGGGAGAGTATGTATTTCAGCAGTATCCTTAACTGCCTTTTGCAACTTTGAGTAAGTTTAATGGTATCTGTTTTGTCTGTTAACTGATACCATTAATTAAACCTGACAAATTGATGATAGGCTGCAATAGCCACATTTGTCTAAGCATTTCACAGATATATCCTGTTTCTGATGGGAATCATTTAAACTAAATAAAATAAAAAAGGTGTGGTGTGGAGAAGAATTAGCATCCTGGATTTCCCTATAGTCAGGATGTAATAATCACAAAATTATCACAGCTAGGATTTTTTCAAAGCATTTAACTAAAATCCATTGCATATTTTTCACACAAAAAAGTTGCATAATATCTGTAGAACAGCCAGTTGGAACTCTCATCCCAATGATTAGAAATCATCAATAGTTCCTCAGAACAGAGCAAGAAAACATTGTTCTTCCCTTCTAGACAATGCACTTCTTGCTTTCTATTTCCTAATTTGAATATATTTCTTTCTACACCAATGTATAGCCCAGTTAAATTACATGCTTTTCCAAAAATATGCCTGGAGGTATAATATCTGTTGAATGATTTCATTCAGAAAAACAAGATTTGATTATATCTGCTTAGTTCATCCTCGTTTTGTACCATCGGAGTGCTCCAAAGCAAAGAATACACAACTCTATTTCTAAGTTTTTCCAATGGTATGAAATAGGTGGTAATCTTGGTAGAATAGCTGCAGCTACTGGTCCTTTGATCCATTTATTTAACAAACCACCTGCTGAGGGTTGTGCCAAAGCTTCTGTACTAATGTCAATTCATACAAGCAGATAAAAACAGAATAAATCAAACAAAAAAGCAAAACAGCTCTCTGCTCTGGCATAAAAGATGGTTTACAAAGTGGAAACAGAAAAACTAGGAGAATGGAAGAATCTCAGGTTCTGAAGAATCTTGCTTCAAGGAGAGGAGTCCATACATAATTGAATTCAACTACTTAATAAAAACTTCATAAGAATGTGATATCTCTTCCCATTTTACCCCAAGAGCAGAACTAGGATCAGCATGCACTAGGGTATTGTATGAGATGCTTTAATGACCCCATGGCAAAGCTGGGAAAGCTCATGCATTAAAAACAATCATGTTGTTTTACCTCTGTAAGAATGCTGGACTCAGAACTTCCTTGAAAAACAAACAAATTCAGAACTAGACCATCTAGTGATGTTCCTTTGCATTTAATCAAGGCCATCAAAGTACTCCTCTAAATTGATCATTTGTATCAGAGGGAGTTCGGAGTCATAAAAAAAAGTATTATATCGACCAGTAAGAGCTTTGTTATTAGAAGCAATTAATTTTGATTGTGCCCACAGACCAACAGCAACGTTCTAAAAGAAGCTGTTACTCAATATTTTTATTATTCGCAATAGTAAATTGAGGTGTGATTAAAAACCGTGTAGATATATTTGCATTCCCTAAAAAATGATAAGATTTCTACCTCTATAAAATGAAATTAATTCTGACTATTGGAATTTCCATGATTAATAAAATAGAGGATTGAATAGGGACATGGAAAATTCTCTTGAGTCTGTTCCCATACACTGTACTCTACCCTGAGTTTACCTGTCAGTGTAATAGCCATGTTTAACACGCTGCAAGTTTATTAACTCAAGCGCCTTCATCTCACTGTTTCTCTAATATCTCTGAGGGCTATTAAACTTCATGCAGTTTTCTCTTTTAAAATATGAGTAATTAACCCCCAAAGTGCTACCCTTTGCTACTAGGGAAGGCAAGTTGGTATATCAATGTCCCGCTCTCCAGTCCTCTGATCCCGTAACTCTGAGCATGTGCCACATTAATCTGCAGGAAGACTTTTGCTGTGTTTGAACTTCATTTGCCTACAGAGGTAATAAATATATCTTTATTAGCTTTTCTTTTCTTATTTTCCCCACGTACCCTCATCCTCACTTGGATCCCTGGGATCACCACATGAAGTTCCTAGTTTCAAGATCTTAACACACTTTATGGGGGCTGGAGCGGTGGCTCAGCGGTTATGGAGCTTGCCCGGCATGCCCAAGTAAATGGGTTCAAACCCCAGCACCCACGTGCACAACTAACTGTCAGAGCAACGAAAGCCATGTGAAAAACTCAATAAAAAGTTGATTCTCTCTGTCCTTCTCTCTAAAAAATTTAAAAAAAAAGATCTTAACACACTTTGTCTTTGGGAACACTCAAACTAAAGATTTTTCCCTCTATCATTTTAATCCTATAATGACTTTATACCTTTCAAAAATATTCAATTTAATATTATGTTATAAGTAATTGCAATGTTTATCTTCTCTTATACTTCTCATACACATAAGCACAATATTTTATTCAACATTATGACTTCTATACACATTATAAGTGTAGATTTTAAATAATTGTTGAATGAATGAATAAATGAATGGATGAATAAAAATGTGGAGATTCAAAATTTATACATTGTTGTAAGCATTTCTTGTATACTTCTATGACTCATATGACATAAACTCAGAAGAAAATAGCAAGTGGTAATTTCCATGTTCTCTAAGGATTTAAATTCTGGCTCAGTAGAGACTAGATTTCAGGAAACTAAGTTGTTTTCTTTATTGAAAGGAAACTAGATTAGGAAGCGCTGAACCATTATAAAAACATCTCCTGCCCCTCAAGCAGGTGAAAAAAGGTAAACAGCATTTACACTAAGGATCTTAGATATACTGGAGAAAATGAGAATGATAAGATGAATTTAGGGAATGGTTTTTCTAACTCTGGAAAGCAGCCTTTACTTCTAGGTCCATCTTTCCATCTGAAATAGTTGTTCAACAAGTTGGAATCAACAGTATACAAAATGTTTTATTGTCATGTTTCTGGTAGCTTAATACATTTCATGAACAAATGCAAATGAAATCTTAACTGAAGGGGAAGGTTTAGCAAATGGTTCTTCACAGAGCTGGGAACAAGGGATATGTCTCCTCCCATGGAGAAACTCATGGTGACAATGTGTCTGATTCATATTTTAATTGCCAGAATACAATTAAATAACCATAAGTTCAGGCATGCTAATGAACAAGAAACAGAACTGCATTTTACTTTGCCTATTGAATGGTCTGATGTTGGTTGAGAGAAACAAATGGAGCATTGTGAACCAAATAGTACCCCAAAGTGTTATATGCACTATAACTTGCAGATTAAGGTTGAATGGCCTTTTACCATTGAATGGACCTTTTTGAAGTGACACTAATTCTTCAGCAATAAGTTTCTTCCAAAAGTAATTAGTTGAAGTAGTTTGCTGAAATTTTCTAGCTGGTTTATGTAAATATAGATAAACTGTAAAATAAATCAGACTCTCCAGCCATGTTTTAACAATTGACTAGAATAGTTGTTGGCTTCCTGTTTCCCCAACAACTTATTTTGCTGTTCCACCTTCCCTTAGAAAGATATTGTCTACTGTAGTTTGTTTATTAAAATCATTAACATTTGCTTTTATGGGATATTAATATAAGTATTACTACCAGATGATTTTTTTTTTTGCCTTTATTTCACATAAGAAGTGTTCTTTTCTAAAAAAAAAAAAAAAAAGTGTGTAATTTTAGCATGCTGGCTGGTGCGGTGTCTCAATCGTTACAGCACTTGCCTCACATGGACAGAGACATGGGTTTGAACCCCAGCACCATGTACACATCAAAGAGTTGGATCAATGAAAGCCAAATGAAAAACTAAAATAACATTGATTCCCTGTCTCTCTCTCTCTTTCGCCCACTCTCACTGTCCCTCCCTCTCTTTATTAAAAACAAAAAGACAACCTTGCATTTAACATTTTAGTCCATGTGGTTGAGTCATGGGAGAATGCACGATCCTGAAAATAAGACAATAGTTCATAAATTATCTCAGCAAATATTTATTTTCTGTAAGATTTTTGTGTTGTTTTAGGTTTGCTGTTTTACGGAAAAAAAAGGTGGGTTATGTTTTCATTATGTCATTCACTTATTCCATACTATAAATTTTGTAGGCATCAAAATCTCTGGAGCACCCCCTGAATTAGATTACTTATATGCTACTCAAAAGAATGTTTTCCTGAACTACACAGGTTTGCAAGAATGACAAAAGAATATGGCAGAGTATGTCTACACAACTATGTACCCACCTTCAAGCTCAGATCTCTTGAGGAGTGAAAAATAACATAGCTACTTGGTGACCAGAGTAACAGAGCTAAGAAAATGAAGATGAGAAAACTAAAGGTAATTGCAAATGTTGATAATGCAGTGTTCATTGTAGCCTAAGGTTTAACTCTAAAATATTAAACATAGCTACTTAGGAATTCCATAGTGACCAAATAATGCAGGATTTGTATCAGTGGTATGAAAAGTAAAATATATATAGAAGAGTCTAGAACTATCATATGTGTATACGTGTGGATACACCTGCACATTTATTTTCTGTAATAAAAATTTAATTCAGTTTTAGTACTATTATCACCATCTTGTTTGGAATGATATGAAAAACATATGACCCATATTTTAAGAAAATAATTTTCAGCAATATAGTATTTGTATGGTCTGGCAAATTATTGGATTGAGGGAGCAAAAATTCCATGATAAATTTATTTAGAGAATCCTAGGCTACATTTCTGTTTTAGAAGATTCACTTGGAAACATTATTTAATTATTTCAACTATTTATTATTAACAGCTGTGTGTGTAATGTTATCACGCATAATGGATGAAAGCAATATGATCCTCATTGTTAGGGTGTGTCTATTAAAAGGGATGTGTAAAATGACAAAAATAGGAAAACACAAATATGCATAAAAATAAGATAATGCTAAATACTATAAAAAATGTCTAAGTGAAATTTTCCAAGTGACAAGGATTTGAGAGGTTGGTAAACAGGTGTTAAAGAGTATCTATTAAGTATCCAGATATACCAGTAATAATTTGATGAGGTGGCATAGAACTAAAACATTGGGGTTAAAGTTTGTTCGTATGAACACACATTGAAGCCATGGACCTCAAGAAGATTTCTTGAGCACAAAGAGAAAGAGCATGGACAGAAATTCACAAAATGGTGTGAAGGGAAATATACCAGAAATCAGGAAATAAAATACCCAAATAGCAAGAAATAAAAAAGTGTAGGGTTGAAATATTGTCATTATTTCTTTAAGCCATTTTTTAAAGTGAGCCATGAAACCCATGTAGTATTTACAAGAACGGTTATGTCATGTCAATAATATTCATTTAGACTCCTTTTGGTACTACATTATGAAATTAATTGAGGCATTTTCTTTATTGAATAACTATCTAAAACCAAAGCAAGAAAACAGCAATTCAAAAAAAAAAACCTGCAAAATTAAAACAAATCTATCATTGCAGCAAATTCAGAATTACAAACTGGAGAGCAATTGAGAAGGCCATTAAAAGTTGAAAGTGTGTCCATTGTACAGTGGTGTCCCAAGGAGTAAGCAGATAATACAATACTTAAATAAGATTATTTTTTGTTCAATTTACCATGAAAATTGAGTTTGTAAATAAGTTGCATATATATTTTTTCTCTCTTATACTAATTTAGATTTTTTTCTTTCTCCAGTAGTTTAATATTAACTACATATATATGTGTATATTTTTCATGGTTTTATTTTAATAAAAATTTAAAACTTAATTTACCAGGCATATTTTTTTGTTTTTTTAATGTTTTTTATTTTGAGCAACCTTACAAGATTTTAACAAACTAATATAAAATGTGTATAAAATATGTATACATTCTGGATATTGCAATTATCCCCAGGAGTGCCCCCCCAATTACCCTCCCTTATCCCTCCCTTCCCCTTCCCATTATAACTCTAAAAAAAATATTAGATTGTAAAGCATTACATCTTATCTGGATTTACCTCATGCTACTAGACCAACTTTCTCA